>MVJL01001010.1:0-82660 GCA_002156465.1 Macrocentrus cingulum | reverse complement strand
ATGTGTTGAAATAATAGAATAATTTAAATAAAGCATCGTTTATTTCACGGTGTCAATTAGATAAACAATCTTTAATGCTTTTGATATTTCAAAAATATTACATGACTCGATTAACCACGCGTGCTCCATACTCTAGAGAATGACGACCACTAGAAATTAAATAACGCGACTACGATTAAACATATGTCGAGGAAAAATAACAATAAATAAACTGGGATATAAAAATTTTTCCAAAATTTTCTAATTTTAATGTATATGATTTTTAATGTATATGAATAAATGGGTGAAAATCGATTTTAAGTCAATTTTCATTGAAATTGGCCTTTAAAATTTTATGCTTCAGGAAGATTAGTTTTAATTTTAACTCGTGGAATATTTAATAATATATACAAGTTTGATAATGAATAAGTTGATCATGCTACTGTTTTTAAAGAAGATCTAAATGATAAATGATGAAAAAATGTATACCAAAGAGTAAAAGTGTAAACGGCAGTCTTAAAAAATTTTTTTCTATAAAAAGAGTGACTATAAATGTAACGTGTGAAAAATTTTATTCCTTTGCTAAATTCTATACTTTTTTCGGTACATAAAATATTCAAAAAAAATTTTTTTTAACTCTCAACTTATTTGAGAATCAGAGAAAAAATACGATTAAATTGAAATTTTATTATATAATTCACCTGCATATATATTTGTCTGTATAGTTAATAAAAAAAATGACTGTTCATGAACATTTTTTCAATTGATTCCGAATTATTTAGACGTGAAAAGAAATAAAAATGCGCTGGAGCTTCAATGTAAACCGAAAAAAAGTCGTAATGGAGGCTGCACTCCGGCAACTCGGTTGAAACGACATTAGCCGCGAGCATATCCAGCGGAAAAAGCTTTTTGCCAGCAACGTTGGCATTTAATAAGGGACTGGGCGCGCTTTTACCGATGAGCACGTCCGCCACTGCCTTGCTTGGATCCAAGAAGCGACGATTGATGGGCAACGGTTGCAAGAAAGCCCACTTGACTTCTTCTTGAAGATTATTAACGCCAATTTTTCTTTTCTGTTTTTTATGTCTAGGAATTTATCCATTTTGAAACCACACCCTGCTTTTTATTATCCGTCTATCATAATGTATTCAGGTCCGTGAAAGTCTCTGAAAAAATTGTTATTTATCAAATCTTTTAAATATTAAAATCAAATTTATAACTTTTCACAAAAATAAATCTAAATTATTCCCTATACTTTATCTCCTACAAAAAGCAACAATCTTCTTGAATCTTTTTGAAATACACTTATTATTGTATTAAAGCAAATACAAATTATGTCTGTAATTTGAATGTTTGAAAAATAGTAATATTAAATAACAGCGACATATGAACGCCGATATATCATATAAGGCAAATTCAACGAATGATAATTTAATTTAAAGCATTTGATTAAAGTTGTACAATTGGAATCACACGTAAATTGCACTGTAATTAAACCTGTCTCGTATTTCATTTTAAAACACACATATGCGGGTGTCACGATGTAAAGCAATACACGTATATATCTGTAGTATGCATAAGTTCATATATACCTGACCAGCGTATATACATGTACGGGAGAATAAAGGGCGCAGCGCGTGGAATTAAATGGTAATTGGAAGGAGCGACTTGTACACGACTGCGGGCTAATTGCCTGCCGTAGATTTAGGCAGGTGCATTCAATGTATATAGGCATGTGTGCGGGCAAGTGCACTCACAGCGGATTCTATACTAATCAGGATGGATATGGCGAGGTGATAATGAGAAGTTTGCCACCCCAGGTGCCATGCAAAAGCGAATGAAGACAAATAGCTAAAGCCTGCTTTCAGCATTTGTAACTCTCTGTCCTCGCAGCACACTAAGTCTCTGGGATTTTGTGGCGAAGAAGAGACGACAATATCACCCCCTTCGCGTTAGCATGCACGCTCATTTGCGGTTTTGGAAGGTTTTGGTTTCATGTCTACTCTGTAAATATATGCATCAGCCGACAAACTTTGTTGACGTATTTTCCGAAATTTTTCGGGAGATAAAATGTTTTCTTTTTCATTTTAATACCATTTTAATACCACTATTTTATACAATAGTTAGTATTTATAATGTTGCATTATTATAGGTGGTAGTAGACAGTAGGAACCATCCTTTGTCATTAACCGACTCATTGGTATTTCGAGTGGTTGAAAAATTATATTGAGAGTACGGCTGTGTTTACGCAAGTTCGTAAATATTTCCGAAAATCTTAAAAAATGAAAATAAATCGTAGATTATAACTTTATAAATAACAGTGGCGTCAAAAAACGAAGAAAATAAAGATTAAACTGTCACAGATAGAGTTAAAAAGGGTTACAATACTTGATTCAAAATTCATTCAGTATAATGCCATTTTAATTAGACATACTATAGTGAAAGTGTACTATAGACGTGTGCAAAAATCAATTTTCGCATTGATGAAAATTTGAGATAGAACCTTCGATAATTCTCATTTATAATTTTAAGATGGAATAATTAACGCGAATTTAATTGCCATATAAATAAGTAAGTATTTTATAATTTAGGTATGAATACTCAATTCCGTTTAAACTTTGTGAAAGCATTGATTGACTGAAATTTCATTGACGGATCAGTTATTCAACAAAGAATTTAATTCTCTAGCAGACAAATCGATAGAAAATTTAGAGTTATACAAAATATTTATGAATAATTTGACGATGATTGTGAATTACTATAGTAATTTAAAAGTCAATATATTGCAGGTCTAAAACCAGAAGGACATATCGCCAAGAAATTCAGAACTTTTTTTTTACTGATATCTTGATAAGGATATATTTTAAAAAATTTTTATAAAGACCTATTTTGTAACTAATAAAATTTTCTACAGAAACGTTTTCCTCTAAGAAAAATATTTATCTTAAATATAGTTTTTATTTATAACAGCAAGAAAATTTCCTCTATACGTCCCTTTGACTTTAGACACGCGATATGTCTTCTGTATATACAGTTTTTGCGAAATAATTCATCGTGAAAATATGAAAAACTCCGGAACTTTTCTGTCAACCATACACAAAAACTGCTTTCAATATTAATTTCCAGATATTTCATATTTGTATAGTCATTGTTGGGTAGACTAGCAGTAAAAATGAATCTCGTCGTAACAAGAAAAGCATTCATTCATATATATAAGAAACTTCAAGTTTTGCATTTAAATTTCACAACGAGACGTGAAATCTAAAGTTTTGTTGTGAATGAAAACCGTTACACGAAGGAAACAAAGCTACCGATTTTGATGAAGAATAAAATGAAGATTCATCCAGAAGCTTTCGTTGACTAGTAGAAGTACACAGAAAATTCACAATGCATTTCGTTAGGTAATTAAACATAATCACATGAAACAAACTCATCTGTTCAACTTCTTGCGGTATTTGATATTCAACCGTTAACTCTTGTTTCTCAAACCATTATAACATTTCTAAAACACACTTAATATTATTATTAATCTTCAAATTGTGAAATTTAAATTGATAAATTATTTGAAAAGTAAAATTTTTTGAAAAAAACCTATTTGCTGGTTTAAGAACATTTTAAGTGGCGACTAAGTACCGTAAAAGAATATCCAACTGGCACCCACTTTACTTCAAAGCGTAAAAGAAGTGCCTAAACGTGAAACGGAAGTTTAACAAGTTGGGCTTGCATCACGGAAACATGACAAGCGCTATCCATTAGTGTTTCTAACTTTCGAAGGTTTCCTAAAAGTAATTCTACGAACATGAAAGCACTATAATTATTGCCCTTCAAATAATATTTAAAAAAAATTAATTTATTAATTAATATATACACATTTCAACTTAAAATATGAAATTATTTTAATGTAAATCTTGTTTAATTCCTAGTTTAAATATATAAATATTGAATTTTTCACATGACAGTGCACGGATTTGTGAGCGGATTTCACTTCTGAATTTAATACCCTCGAAATTTCCCATGCACCATACACAGCAGTGAATTATTAATATCCGTATAATACATGATCAAGATAATACTGAATTTTGTGAACAATCGATATCGCTGTTACCTGCTGGCCAATATTAAAAAATAAATGAATAAATAAATACATCCCCGCTGACATTATTACTTTACCTATTAATTATAAAGTTGATTAAATTTTGCCTCGTATTATAGAAGAAGAGGTGGGTCATTTTCCGTTGTAATTAGAAATTCACTATCGCTTCATTGCAGCCATTTTAAACTTATATTATTATATATAATAAACACAATAAAATTTCACACAATGGATATATGTATAGCTTTATAATAAAGTTAATTATTTATTTAATAAACTTTGTTTTGATTTAATTGGATGTATATGATTTGCAAGCACTTGATAAGTTCTGTTTTGAGTATATTTATATTTACATTTGAAGAGAAATATTTCCTCAGAACTTAAATTCATGCAGTAATTAAATTTCTTCCTTCATATTCGACGCTATTAATGCAGCTTTAGAAACGTGTGAATTCATTAGTTGAATTAAATTTTTTCACTTAATTATAATATACAGCTTTTCAGTTTCATTTTCCATCGTGCTTTATATTACATGATAAATATAATAAATGAAAAGTGCAATGTTTAATTTAAGTTGTATTTAATAAAATTTAATTTCTGAAGTTTTAAATGATTGAATAAATTAAATTGTTCAAATAAATTCATCGGTTGAAGAATATTTATTATTTTACAGAGTCTAAAGTAATTACAACGCATCAAATTTATATATTCGTTAAATCTATCAAAGTTCAACTGGTGACAGTTTTACTTTCGCTATTTTAACGATGATCATAAAATCTCGTAGAATTATTACAGCCCGAGAGAATTCACATAATTTTACTGCTACTAACTTGCACAAATTCTTCCATGACTCTCCATTTTCCAGCGATTAAATTTTTCGTGTTTGCGTCATTGTCGCGCATTTTTATCATATATATAAATCTCAATGTCGATGTAATACATTGTTATTAAGACAGACGAGACAGAGGTCAACGATCTTTAAATCAAGTCAAATTATACACGAGTCGATTGTAGAGATACTTGAATAACATAGTCTCGTGCCCTTTTACCTCTGATAAGTTGAGATTTTAATCTCTACATACAAAGTTTTTATAAATATTTCTCTAACTGTTATCCAAAAATCTCTAGAGAATTTTTTCTCTCACTTACGTTTCAAAAATAATGTCGTCAATGGTTTTCGACCGGAAAATCAATTTTTAAAAATCAACAAATAACGTTTACACGCATTTACACAAAATAAAAATAAATAAATAAAACATACACTGATGTGTAAGTTACGTTAGAAAACAGACTCAATTAATATTTTATTTTCTGTTTACAAGAAATCATGTTAAACTATTACTTCTTATAAATGAAAAAAGAATCGTATATATCAAAATAAATACGGGAATCAAAATTTTGTTCTCCGTGTCAATAATTATGAGCAACATTGTGTTAACTATAAATGAATTATTATTTATCTACCCGAGTAAAAAAAATAAATATTGATCAATGATAAGTGACAAAGTCATTCATAATGAACAAAAATCATGAATTTATCTTATAGTGAACAAAAATAAACATTTGATAAACTTTCAAACGCCTAGCATTATAACACCTTAAAGCTAATAAATCACTTGTTGTCTTGTATTGTATTTTTTAAATAATTTCTTATGTTTGATATTTATTTTATATAAACAAAGTGTTCTTCACCAATTTGTTTGTATTGCAGTATTGTCATAATATCGAATTTTCCATTTTCTATTTACCTTTTGTTATATGAATAAGCTTCTCATTAGTGATGATGCCATGAAACAAACAGGTGATTGCAGTGATGTCGTCAGCACAAGAGGAAACACTGAAAATTCAACACAAGCACTCTTCATGAATTGGATGTCGAGATGTGTCACAAAATCTTTATCTTAAACCTTCTTCACTTAAAACTTTAAGAATTTTCAAGTACTTCTTTCCATACTCTTTTTCTAAAATATTTTTAATTGAATTTTACATTGTTATTATTACAAATTGTTGACGAATAAACATCTATGTAGATTGACTCAACTAATAAATTTAAGTTGTTCTGTTTTGAAACATTCACGGCAGGTCGAGGCTGAAAAGTTTCGGAAAAAAAAAAAACAAAAATGCAAAAGGATGTAATATATAGTTCTTAGTATATTCCCGTGGAAATGCGCAGAGTGTCCTCTAATCCTGCAGAAACTCGCTCACGAGAGATTACAAGGCAAGCCAAGGTATACGTAATTAAAGGCTCACTTAAATTGCAAAATATATATGGTAGAAAATTTTACTTATTATGCAGTGTATAAAACGAAATCATTAATAATAAAAAAAAACAATTTTTCGTTTCCATCTAACGTTTTTCAATGCTGCATTTACCATCATTTTACACATTAATTTTCGAAAAATATACTCGGTATATATAAATTCATTATTTTAATGATATGAATATGACCGAAAAAAATTATATTCATCCACAAGTTCACTTCCATTTATATATAAGTGGATCTTCAACCATAAATTCAATTGATATAAAGCATACACTTGAGTTTATCGTCCAATTATTTACTCATATCGATGTTTTTTGAATAACCATTAATTTTTCTTCCTTTCTCGATCATTTCCTCATCAGACGATTGGAGTTGCTCATAAACATATATTTGCTTCGATCCTAACAAAAAAATACTACTCAAGCATACTGGTAAAACTTTTTTCCGATTTAGAAATTTCTTCTCAAAAAACGTGCAAAAATTTTTTCCATTTATACGTCAATAAATTCATTGAAATTAATATTTTAATGAATTTTAGTCAAAACTTTATGAAAAGATGATGTATTTTACACAAAAATATATTTTTTCGATAGGGTGGAGGAAGAGCGGAGAGGGGGGGGGGGCAATGTTAGATGAAAAAATTTTTAGACAAAATTTACACCTGATTGAATAAAAATCAGCGGTTTTTTATATACCTATAATAAAATTCGAAGCTTTAATTTCACTGCAGTAGACCAAAGAGCCTCATAAATGAACTATCCACTCTAGGGTTATATCCTCGATGAGATGGTATCTCAAATAGAATTCTTGCGAAGCGCGCACGCGGAATATAGAATGGTTGGCACGTCAAGGGTTGTCGTATAACTTGCACGCGTGGTGCAGCAGGCTATATGGCTATAGATACTGGTGGCTGTTGATGCTCGAGCAGTTTAATGCCCTTAACGTTGCACCCTAAGTGAGATTGATGTGTCTTCGGGTCGACATAAACGTATTCAGACGCCGCGCTGGAAGAAGTGCTAGAAATAGAATTTATTATCGTCGCACGACTGTTTAATGAATTAACTAGTGGGAAATAAAATTAACGTAATTAGTATAGCCCGTCGAACCCTGAGCATGCGTCAGGTGCGCTTTCGCACCCTTTACGTATGTGTTATCTTGTTGTAATTATAGCCCTGTTTGTATACGCCAAATATCCTGAGATACGCCATAATTATTGACCCTCTCGCGTGATTGAGTGATGTTTTTTATCACGTCAGATTTCATTTACGTTTATTAACTTTTTTTGTTTTAATTTACAACCCTGTAATTAGTGTCCCGAGCGATGAGGGTGAAAATGAAACGTCAAACGGGAAAAATATGAGGCAATATTTGACTTGGGAAATCATATAGAAATGGAGAACTAAAAAATATCGCTTGCAAGCAATCGAATTAGTTGAAAATTTTCTCAAGCGTGCTCTTTCAATCTGTTTCCCTAGCGACGACAATGAACCGCTTCAAGATTGGCTGCCTGCCTCCCTATACCAATGCCATTACGTTTCCTTGATCAAATCTTTATATTTACACTCACTTCTCTCATCGATTGCCCTCTTTTTCAATATACTTAAAATAAATATTTTCTAGAATAAATATTTTCTATTAAAAGAAATTTATATTTTCATTTTGGAAACTGTAGATTAATTTCCGGTTATTATTGTTTATGATTAAAATAATGAAAGTTTTTTTTATAAAAGTCGATCTGTCATTTCCCGAACAGCTGTCAGACCCTGAATTCTTTCGTTCTTGACCACACGCTTGTCTTTTAGGCCTACTTGATTCTCGTTCTTTCGCTCCACATATCGCGCCATTGTTCCGTTGCTATGTATGTAGCTATATACTTGGAAGAAATGAATGAAATCCTTCATCGTACGTCTCATCGCAAATTCTTTGATAACCGCGTCCTGATGTTTGCTGCAGGAAATTCGTTTGTGTGCAGCATCGGTTTATTTTTTTGTTTCTTTTTGGTAATAATATCTTTGACTGATGTTTTTTTACTTTTTTAACTGGGCGATTCTGCAGATATCTACTTATAATGCGATGACATTAGTGATGAAAAAAAAAATCCCTGCGTGCACCTGTACAGTCTGTAATTTTGTTCTCCTACTTAATTATACTCAGCCGCAAATAAGACGGTTTTTCTTTGGTATTAAAAAAAGATATAAACCATGAAATATTTTTTTATTAAATAACGATTGATAGTTGAGATGATTTTTTAATTATTAAACTTGATAAATTTATTTAATAAATAAAAAAATATTTCGTAATATTTAGATTTTATCTTGTCTTTTTATTTTCTGTAAATAATTTTAAAAATAAATATTCCTTATATAATAGAAGAATCAAACGATTTTTATTTTAGGTCGTTTTTCAAAAAACTTTTAAAAAGTTTTCAGAATATTTTAACTTTAATTGAATATTTTTTAATGAGTAATTTTAAAATTTGCTTGATAATTATACTGCAAAATGGATAAAATCACTATTTGAAACAACAATTTGGATATTTTTTTTACTAAAAAAAAAATCTCAATTGCTAAAAACACGCTGTAGTGACGAGTCAGATCCAAGTATTGCTGCTATCTTTTTTTCAGGGGAGTTATTCGGGATCGGAACACCTACCCCGCGGCACTTGGAACTCCTATCTCTTCGTCACTTTAAATAATAATGATTCTTTAATTAGAAAATACCCTAAACGAAACTACATGAAATTCTGCGACAAATGGTGTAGATTTCTGACTTTCTTTTAATATATATAGATTTATTCTTGTGATTTGTGCAAATGAGATCTACAGATACTCATCCGAATCCCGGAATACATATTCAAAGTTAATTGGAGTAATTTGATGATGTGAAACCGTGTCAAGATGAATATATCACGGAGAATGAATCGCCACTAGCACGTACACTTTATATTGTATTATCAAAGCAGAAACGCATGTCTACATTAGCGCACCAGTATACGCGCGTGCATGTATATGCACATCACATAAAGTATATGAATTAATAATGGTGCATTATAAAAGCCAAGTGTATGAGCACTGATTTACGATTCTCGTTCGATACAATCTTGAATCTTGATCGAGCGCCGGAATGCCTTTGACGCTCGCTCTCCTTATTGTAACGACAAAGAAAATAAAAAAGTGATAAGCGAAAATGAGTGAGAACCAGCAGGAAAAAAACCTCAACAACTCTGTTCCGTTCATTATCACTATATATACGTTTTATAAAAGGCGAAGGTTCAGAGCCGCTGCATATTCGCGTGAAGCGAGAAATATTATCGAGCCCTCTTTCGCGTATGCTATTATTTCGACTTGCTAATTCTTTATAACATGTTTTCATTATGTATGAGTTATAGCTCAACGCATGTGAGAGCCTAAGACTATATAATCACCACCTTTTATATGTATACGAATACTAATATGCTCTAGAATTTTTTTTTTAACTTCATAATAATATTTCTATTTCTCAAATAAAAAATACTTAAAGATATGAAAAAAAAATTTTATTATTTAAATTTAATTATACTATATTTACACATTTGATGAACTTTTAAAAGTATTAACGATCTATTTTTGACGAACTTCTATTAAATGCTGAACTTTTGATGTTTTTTTTTTTTATGTAATTTGAGTTTTGAACAGTCAAAATACATCAAAAGTTCAGCATTCAGCAAAAAATTCATTCTAGATACACTAGGGTGGCCCAATAAAACCGACTATTTTTTGTTTTTTGTGTCTCGTATCAAAAACTTATAGTTTATCATGTTTTAAGAGCCCTCTGAAAAATTCTGCTTGATACAAGTATTTTTAAAGGTCGCTCACGAATTTTAAAATCTACAAAAATGGGGAAAATGTGATTATAAACATTTTTTTTTCGCACCATTTCTTGTTACTATCAACATTAAAATGTTGTATGTGAATCAATGTAAAAAAATTGGCTATATAGCGAAGGCAGGAAAAAAAAATTTTTTCTACAATCACTTTTTGACCTCTTTTGGAGTTTTAAAAATTCGTGAGCGGCCTTTAAAATACTTGTATGGGGCCAATTTTTCAAAGACTCTTTAGAATACCTTAGAATATGATAAACCATGTTTTTTGATATGCCTACGAGATCCGAGAAACAAAAATAGTCGATTTTTCTAGAAAAGTTTCGTACTCGGTAAAAATTCATTTTTGATGCACGCTAAACTTTAAAAATTTATTAAATTTTTATTTTTGTTCACTAAGATAAAATTCATGATGAATTCCTGCTGTACGTTCATGATTGATCAATTATGAATTTATTTTTTTCATACGGGTCTTTCTTGAATTTTAATCCTTTCTAGGGTACTTTTACTCCGTTTTACAATTTTAGTTGTTGGGGAAATTATTATTATCTTCACTATTCCATTTTGCCTTACTTTTTGCTAATAAAAAAATTATTTTAATTAGGTTTTGGCTAATTGAAATAGATAATAAATTTATCCAATTTGAGCTTTGGTCTACTTTTTAACGAAATTATAAGAAATTTCTTTCCATAAAAATTATATAGAATCATAATTAAGATTAAATAATATAGTTAAAGCATCCTGTCAAGTATATAGATTCAGTTTCAATAATGAACTATATTAACGCCATTATTCACAGTCTAGCTATTCTTTTTTATTCAACTGAAGAGTTCCTCAACTATACGGATTCTCTCTGCAGCACTCTTCTTTTCAGTAACTATTAATCAGCACCGTTGTGATAAATCGAAGTTCAACGACCAACGAACTTTTTAACGAGTTCGCCACGCCCTCGACCCGCATATATATGCCGTCTAATGCCCATCGACCATGCGGCTCTCGTCGTCGCGGATTGAGCTGGAAAAAAATGTAAGCGTGACACGCTCGTGCTCGAAATGACTCAATCCACAGTCGCACGGGTGCAAGGCCAGTCAAAGGGGGTGGGTACAGTTGATTGCGCTTCGCTTCCTGTATATATATATATACATATACACATTGCACATTCAGTCCGCCAAGCCACCACGTCGCTGGCCTTAATAACACATCTGTAACTCCACGTGTAAATGCTTTCACCCACATAATAAGCGCCATGAAGCAATGCCGCTTTTGTGATTGTAACACAACAAGCCATCTTTCTTGTCGTTTTTATTTATTTATTTATTTGAAAAAAAATAAAATGATACAACAGTGCAAAAACAAGTGTTTTATTATAATATAATATTACATTTATTCTTTTCTTCTTTAAAACACCACTTTTGTGCGGATGGATGTAAATTGTGGACTGAATATTTTTAGCTCTCTAGTGAAACAGACAAAATAATTTTTTTTAATATGTTTAAAGGATTAGATTTTTTCTCACAACCTGTTATAAATATTTCTACAAACGAAAGAGTTGTATATTTTTTGTATTTCTGCATAAGAAATTTTTTTTTTCATCAACTACGACGCGTGTTTTCGATTTTTTTCTGGCTTTTGACAGTGATAAAATAGTATTTTGTGGCAAGTGCATATAAAGGCGGCAATTTTTTGACAGCGTGCAAGTTTGTCACGTGCCAAGACCTTGCGAATGTAGAACTGGATTGTGCACATGCCACATTGTCAACAGTGAAAAAATCGGCCACTTTATGGCGGCTCAAGAGTGAAAAAAAAAAAACGAACTTTTAGGCATGTGCTGGAAAAAATTATTTTTTTTTATATAAAAAAATCTAGATTGGAAATAAATTTTCAACAATGCTGAGAGGTATGTAAAGGAATTAAATTTCGACATTTGTATCCACGAATTGAGGTGTACGCAGACTGGAGAAACAGGCTGACTAAATTCAATTCACGTCGACGATTAGGGGGAGAAGCGTGCGCGTTAAAAGTGATCCGTCGTATCTCGATTTTTCTGGCTCGTTTAACGGCACTTTATATCCATGGGTTTCAGAAGTTGAATCGAATGCATCTCAAACAATTATACTTAAAGCTTTTGAATTTACCATAATAAAGACAAAATATAGCTCGTGATAATTTTTCCACCTATTTAATTCTGAGAAACAACGACAAATAAAATGGATTACATTGTGGAAAATATATGGAGAGCTTTTTCGCACTGTTCGTCGTCAGGGAAAACAGACTGAAAGAGTAAAACTCTCTCGAGGCATTCTCCTATAACTATATAACTGTATTACAGTGTATCACTTGTATAAATTAACTCGAATCTCAAGAAGTAAGTACTTAGAAAGAAAGAACGAGGGAATGAGGGAGCAAAGCACACTAGTTGACTTGCTAATGTTATTTACAACCTCTGCAGTGACGTAGATCCTAAGAAACTATATAGCTAAATGCTGGAAGATTTTCAAACTATTATTTTTTCATAAAAAAATTCGTTGTAAAGAAAATTGTAAAACCATCAGTAAAACATTGAAAGTGTAAAGAAATATCGTGTTGTCGCAAATTTGAGAGTATTTTACGGTCAATATCTCAATGAAAATCCGAGTTTTATGAATTCTAACAATTTTTTTTCTATAGCTAATAAAATTCTCCACAAAAAAGATTTCATGAGAAAAATTTCTATCTTCAATAGTTTTGAAGATATTCAGATTCAAAACAGCAAAAAAATTTTGTATATACGCCGTTTTTGTGGTTTTAAAAGCGGAGTACAGTAATTTTGATTATAATATTATTTTTTATTTTATGCCAATAAATTTTGAAAATTTCTAAAAATAAATGAAATATGACAAAAATATTGAAAAATTTTTCTTATTATGTTTTACGTCTTCAGCCTATTTTAGTGCAATTAATAATAAAATGAAGTAAAATTTGAATTCCAAAAATTATTTTTCAACATGAAAAAAAATTTTTCAAACGAAAACTTGTCAATTGATGATAGGAACAATTGGATTAGTTGGATTAGCTAAGCACATTACTGAATGGAAAGCTTAAGCTTTGGATGAAGGTTTTAATGACACCTCTGACATTTAAATTCAAGCGTGTAATAATATGTATTATTTTTTCTCTGACTTCTGAAATATATCTTTTCTCTGTTAAAATTTACTCCTCTATATTGTCATTGGCTTAGAATATTTTCGGATAAAGCGAGCATAAGTATTTGAGTGTATTCTATGTTTATCTAAGCAGTCAATATATTGAATCGATTTACCGCGATAGTCTATATCGTCTGGGCGGTTTATTTAAAGTTCGGACCTTGCACCCTTTATCTTTGCTATCCAACCACTTGTGTGTGCTTTGCAAAATTGAGCATCGCACTTATTGCCTACAAAATTTATATGAATAATATATGTACACTACAAGCGTTACTCCGTGAGGTTATTGTGCCCACAGGAGTTGGCTTGTTTTATAGAGTCCGTTGAATACTAGAATAGACGCAGGATAAGGCTCTTCAGTATCTAGACCTGGTGTTCTGCACATACTTGCATATAAATTTTGATGTGTATAATGGTGTATTTCGCGATAAAACCGAGTTACCGCCTGAATAAATTTATTTGTATATTTTTATTCTTTATTTTCAACGAAAAAATTATCTCAAAATAATATTTAGTATTTTCCTTTATCAAAAAAAAAGTATTTTTTTATAATTAAAATGATTATAGTTTACGATGAGTATAAAGGTATGATCTTTTTCATGATTCAATTGAAAATTCTAGACATACGGAAAAAAAATCATAAGTTTCTCATTAAGATGTAATTGTATATAAATTCTTGATATGCACGAGACCTTTGGGAACAATTCACCTTTGTACATTTCCAGGTTACGAAGAATCTTGCGAGAAAATCTTGGAATGTTTAAGTGCTAAAGGAAGATTTTTTTTTTTTTAACTTTTAGCGCAAAGTTTTATACTTCAATCGGAAAGTTTTTATTCCAACAATTTCTCTCTATGCGTTTGAAAACTTGTTCGCCATCAGATATATCCACGACAAAGAGATCCACGCGACAAGGTGACACCGATGCAGCGAGAGAAAACTTTTTGAAAATATTTTTTCTTCAAAGGATTTTTTTTTTTCATCGCCAATTGTTCGGTGCTGTTGCATCTTGGATGAAGCAGATCATAAATTGAGATGACATAAATAGGTTTAGGATAACCGTAAAAAAATCGTCTTTCTCGACGCCGTAAAAACGTGTCAAATCGCAATGTAGAAGGTGAAGTTGTGCGGCATCGGTGGTAAATTCATACGAGTCAGTTTCTTTATGTATTTTTGTCATCGTTTTTCCGTACGTGACACGGGACCAGATAAGTGCTACCCAACGGCCTGTAGGTCTGATAAGCTAAACCGACGAACGGGAGACGTATGTCGAGGCATTTATCGCGGCATGAGATCGATGAAATCGCGATAAATGGAGTAACACACGCTCGATTAATCGTCGGGAACGTTTATGCACGACGATAGTAATAAAATCCCCCAACGTGCGCGCGTAGTATCGTGATGTGTCCGAGGGTGATGGCCTGACCAAGTTACTCGGAACAATTGTCAGGTGCGATAAATCGAGCTTCGTTGGACAAGGCACTCGGGCACGATTTATCCGCGATTTTGCGCGACAAACCTCTTCCAGCGCGGCCGTATAGTCGTAAATCGATCTTGTGGCTTTGAGAGGCAGCCCGTGTCATCGTGCGAACTCTGGATAAGCTGCGTGTTTTGCTTGATACGTTAAAACCTTGGAAATTATACTGGCACACTTGGATTCTTCAAAATATCAACTTACAAAAAGTAGAACCAAGCATTATTTGACGTATAAAATACTGTAAAAAAAATTTCACACTCTCTACGCGAAGCAATAGGGGTGTGCTTTACACAGATTTTCACATTACTACTAATAAAAATAATAAATCGCGTGACTATAAGGCCAAAAAAAAAATTATCTTGCTATTTTAATCGAAATATCTTCGAAACTACAGAAGATAAAAATTTTTTTTCAAGAGATCTGTTGGTTCTAGGTTGAGTAATTTGGCTTGGACGATGATGAGTCATCGAGTCAGTCAGTCAGGACTTACTCTGTTTATAGATTACACATCCCGGAGACCTTTTATCCTTGAAGAACATGAAGCAATTATATATTTGTTGACTTTATAATCCTTTATAATTATCTTTCAAGTCACAGTACAGATAATTTCCGAAATGAAATTCAATTCCCGTATAATGGTTGGTCAGCAAGCGATAATTACAGGAATTGAATTGACTGTAATTGGACATAAACAGCCATAGGTCACGAATCAACAGCAATTGAAGGAAGCTGCAAGGTACGCG
Source organism: Macrocentrus cingulum (assembly GCA_002156465.1). NCBI lineage: Eukaryota > Metazoa > Arthropoda > Insecta > Hymenoptera > Braconidae > Macrocentrus > Macrocentrus cingulum. Next base: position 67,065 of record MVJL01001010.1, on the reverse strand, counting down.
AGATGCTCGACTGGAGAGTGGGTCGTCTTAACAGCTCGAGAGACACTTGGCACATGGAATAATGGGTCGAGGGAATGGGTGAGTTTCTCTCTGCTAGCCCGACAAGGTTGCACAATGTATGCAAACACTGCAGCTCCCCGACATGCCTCAGAGGATGCACGAATTACCGCACACACCTTAGCCTCTCCGACGTTCTTGCAGCGCGTTTTAATCACTGTTTCGGCAATTAGGTTTCATCAAATACCCAACAGGCAGGAGAGACTGTGCTCTTCCGATTGTCCAAGTACACTTATACACGGATTGATTTAGCAATACTTAGCTATAGTAATCGAGTTTACATACCCAATATTGTCTCTCAGTTATCCTCGGGATCTGCGAAGCAAATGGCGAAGGTCAACGGACGGCTCAGCGATAAAGTAGCCACTTTACCAAGACGATTCAGGTCACGTTCACAAGGTATTTCCAAGGTGTTCATGAGTCCTGCAGCCCCTTTTACTCTAACCCTTCTGTGCTAAAGTATAAAACAGGGAACATTTGGAAGAAGTTAAGATGATGATAAAGACGTTTTTGTAAAACAGACAGGAGGCACTCCTCCGACATTCCTCTTTTATTTTTATACGTTATATGAGTGTTAGTATGTTACACAAATGATGAATTTTCACGTTTGTTTTTTTTTTTTTTTATGTTAAAGTACGGAAAAAATTGAGGTTTTTCGATATTTTTTGTAATGCACGTATAAAAAATTGTTTACAGTTCATAAAAGTTTTTATAATTTTATTCGAAAAGTCGGAAATTCGGGATGATATGGCAAATTTGAAAATCAATTTAGGACACGTGCCTTTTTTCTATGTTTTAAGACGTAGCTATATTTACAATTATTTTTTTCACAACTCTGTTTTTTTGTTTCTTTTTTAATCTTGTACAAAAACCAACGACTTTTGGCGAGCGACTCATCTCCTGAACGTACGTGCGCTATTCTGATGAGACGCGTCGATTGTTGAGAATAGAAACGAGTTCTCGAATTACGGGGATACATTTTATTCACACTATTGGTACCAATAATTTTTCTCATAGTTTAGTCAATTATTCGCATGATCAGGTGCTAATTGACGAATGCAATTGTTAAGTTAACTCGTCTCTGTTCTCAAATTAAATTCTATACATTTAAAACTAAAATTATAACAATACACTATAATTCTTTTTTTCTTTTGAAAAATTTTTAGACTCATTTTAAAAGTTAGTTTGTACAATGAACACTTAATACCTGCTTCGTCTATAGTCTTTTGTTAAAATTTATTTAATGTAATATAAATTTTTTTCAACAAATTCAATTTTCGTTAATATAGTTTTTCTTTTTAACAAGAAAAAAAAAAAAATATTCTGCCAGTATTTTAAATTGTTATTTTGAATGATAAATAAATACTGAAGAAGTGAAAAAAAGAAAGTTTGTGGTTTATGTTACGGTTTTTGGAATAAATTTAAATGTTTTTGATCAACGATGGGATTTTATGGCAGTAATTTGGTGGTGTGTTTATATACAACTCTCTTGAATTCGATTAGAGCGCGTGACAACTTCTGGCTGATGAAATTTGCCATGGGCTGACACGGAGGACGACACTGGCCTCTGTGAAATCGACTCGGGGCCATTACTCGACCTCTGCAGGCTGTAGTATACCTGAAACAAATAAAAAGGTTAACTATAGAGAAATAGAGTGTAGAGAGTAGTGTGTATACGTGGATGGGGTGGCTATGATCTTTACGTGAGATCCAAGTCCGTGACCCCGAGAAGTCGAATACTATTGCCATGCTGGGGGGTGTGTGTGTGGAAACGAGCGTGTCTCGTTGATGCGCCAGTACCAAATAGGGTTTTCATGGAGAAATAAAGTTTCAGCGAGCAAATTGGCTCAGTTGTGGATTATTCTGCTCAAGTAAAATTCTCGAGTACCTTCACTTTGTTTTTTGTAACCCAACTTATTATTGTCAATCATCAGCATGAGCATATTGGCGAAACAAGTTTAACAACAGTCACAATGGAATATCAGAAAAGTTCATTCATTTCATATTTTTCGCAATTTTTTCTTCACCCTGTTTCTTGTGTGCTTTGCAAAATTATCAGTGGAACTTTGTCTAATTAAACTTGTGAAAGCTGCGATAACCTGGCGAAGATCCACGGTACCGGAAAACTTCAAGTGGCCAAGTTTTTTTTTTATTAGTATTAAATTATAAAACTACGAGTAATTTCTTTTTCTTTTTAAATATAATTCTGGATTTTCATGAAAATATATTAGATTACATGAAAACATGGAAATATTGTGTGGAATATAAAATAATGATAAATTATTTTTTGACTATAGATTAAATTTTTTAAGAAATGTAAATCAAACAGTGAAAAAATCATTATTGTCACCATTTTTTTAATAAAATACCTTTTTGAAATCAATTCATAAACAAATGTCTTTTTCAGCCTTACAACTGGATATAACCCAAATTTTTCATCCCACCAATACATAGAAACTGTAAAAATTCTTATACGTTATTTAGAGCAATGACGGTATATCAACTAGAAAAAAAAGGGTCTGTAGCGGAAGAAATGGCGATAATCAGACACCAAATGCAAAGCGTTGTCTCCTTGAATGAACTCGGCACATTGGCTCAGTGCCCTTCTGAAAGCGCTGGCACAGCAGGAGATTGTGACACGTGTACTTTATTGTCTAGCCAACAAAAAACCGATTGTATATTGAATAAAATAGTACTCACATTTTGGTTGTTACGTTGGTTATAGGCGTCCATCGCCATCTGCTTGAAATCAGCCATTGTAGGTGCATGACTGTAAGGATTTTGAAGTGGCGTGTAGTTCTGGGAGAAACTAATTGTCGGCGATGGCACAGTATCCATTAGTCGTTCCTCAGCTTGCGGATCTATTGTTGCTTTTTTTTCTAGTGACACAGTATCGTCCACTTCCCGGTCTTTCCGTCGTCTCTGAGGTGGCGTCTTGTACACGGGAGTGTACGTCAAGGGTCTTCGTTCTGTACGGGAAACAGGGTTCAAGAAGCCATGTATATTTTTCCGTGACACTTAAGCCGACTAGTTGATCTATTAGATAACACACGAACCGCAACAGACTTATCAAATTTACACACACACTGACACATAAAAATTGCAAATGAAAAATAAGTGTTCCAATATAAAAGTTCCGATGTTATCATCGTCATTCCTCGGATCGTGGTCTCAACAATTCTAAAAATAAAATCCAAGCTACAGCCATATGTATAAACATGCTGTAAGAGCTATTATTTGGATGCTGTATAAAATAATTATATTCACCATATTCATTAGGAATAATGTCAGGATCAATCTCGTCGGCTGCTTGTTTCATCTGCGAGTGGACTGGAGTGGTAGCACCTGCATTAGGAGGCTCGCAGACGATCGGGGCGTGCTTTGGACTTCCGGCTCTGCCACTCGAGTGTTTCCGGTAGAGAGCTGCCAGAATTCCAGCTACTGCCAGTGCCAAGAGAGTTGCCGTAACTGCCAGACCGAGAAGTAGTGGGCTCAGCACTGATGCGTCTGTACCGCCTGTCAATTCATCGCAATTTAAATTATTACCAGCATCCTCTCAAAAAACACATCCTCTTTTACACTTTCTTATGAAAAACAACAAAGATTTTTATCTCAGAAAGAAGAAAAAAAATTGCTAAATGTTATTTTTACAAATTCTCATCGCTTCGTAACGATATTTTTACACACCTCTTTATGCGAAGGAATAAAGTGTGCTCTACACTCGTCTAGTCTGCATTATACCTATTTTTTCTAGTAACAATGGCATGATACTCGATGAATTTCGATTCAACTACTGTAAATCTTTTTTGTTCTATTCATGACGCTTGAATTTTCATTTTTAAATAATTTCATATGTCCTACTTTTTTATTGAGTTATAATCAATGATTTTATTTCATTTTTTACGACCGTCCGAAATTGGTTTTTGTTTCATCTAGTTTCTTTTAAGATATTTCTTAAAAAAATTCAATACTTTAATACCTACAAAACTAATAATTAAAATTATCATATTTTAATGATTCTAATCCTTCGCAGCTTTTTAATGCATCATTTGTTTACGGGCGGTACATTTGAACGGTACGAAGTTCGCCGAGGCAGCGAGTAGTCATACAATATAGTGTTAAATGTTTTGCTTTACGATAGTATTTTTTCTACAGCTAATTTAGAGTGCGAAAAATATCCAAAAAAATTTGTCAACTCCTGGCGTTATTTTAATGTATTTTTTTTGTTTCATTTTCCGAATTCAGGTCAGAGTTGTGTCGTCGTTTTAATATTTAGTACAATTAGCTAATCGATTTATTCAAGTCCCCCTCATCAGTTCATCGGGAATGAAGTAAATTGAAAAATAATTGTGAAATTTACACTAAATCGACAAGAAAATGAGTTAATAAATGCATAATAATAACGATAAATGATCTAAAACCATGAATTTTTCACTGTTTCATTTGAGAAATTATCGTAGCACTGGAAAATGATTGAGATTATTAGCTGCACGATGTTTAGAATGCCCTCAAGTGCTATCACGTAATTTGAAAGTTCCTAAAATTATCTCTGGAGCGCTAGAGGGGGGTGCAAAGTAATACCCATTATACTCCACGGATTATGTTTAAAATATCCTGCCGCATGGTGGAATATTGTCCTTGGCCCTGAGAGAAACGCGTTTGATGGTTGTGCGCACAAACATGGCATCACATAGTTTCCCCGAGTACCAATATCTATTTTGCTGACAGCACTATCCGGTTTATAATAAGCTGCCACTATAATCAACCAAAGTACGTCTATTACTTTGCTATATTATGGCCCAGGAAAAGCGCGTAAATATAGATATCCTGTTGCGCAGTCATATGCCATAGTATCGGATGCCTTTGTATGACAAAGTTATGTGCAGCGCGGCGCATGTATGCGCATGTATACCTGGTGCACAAACGGCTTTTCCGCGTTCACATTTATCTAGCCGCAAGCAAGGAGAATATAATTACATCATTTAACACACGTAGCGAAAGCTCATTCGCATTTGAGCGTTTGACGGTTGCGGTAGTAAACTGTTATTGGTGTATACACATTGATAGGTACATTTGCCGTCAACCTGATGATCGAGTAAAGCAAAATTATTTATACCCCGCCACTGCACGCAACTTCTTGTCTACCATTAATCAAGCATGATTGTGTATAGTGTGAGGAAAAAAATTATAATTGTGAAACAGGAGGAAAAATACTTTTTTACACACTTTGACAATGATAAATATATACGTTTATCTTATTTTTATAAGGATGAAAAATGGTCGCAGATGAAAAAGCGTTGATGACACTTGCTGCCATCTTCCCAGCAATATTGATCAACGGTCACTCGAACTATATCCTGCGATATAGCATGTACAAGACACTATTACTCTGTACTATCCAGGTGTCGAAGTGTATAAGAGGGTGATACAATAGAGGCAAGACGAAACGAGGTTTTCTCATCGGTTTTTTCTTGTTTCCCAGAAGCGCTTGTCGATAGTGATAAAAAGCGGATAAGGTCTATAATAATAATGTGATTTTTAAGGAGGTTTATAACATACAGGCGATACTGTGAGGCGCTTAGAAGTTTTCCCTTTTAATAGTAAGACTGATAACAATCATTGTAAAAAGGTTGGTTAAGAAAGTTTATGCTTTGCAGGTATAAACTGTTGAAAAATCAGTTCGCCGACGTGATCCTAAAGTATACGCAGACAATCTGCCTTAAATTGAGAAACCAGGGGAAAGTCCAATTTCGGAGGAATTGCATTCTTAAACCCACATTGTATAGATGCTTATACGATGTTTCTTCTTTTTATCGTGAAAAAAGGATTTGCGTGGAGGTTTAGAATTGAGGTAAAAAATTTTTTACAACATGGATAAAGAAAGTTCTCATAGCTTTAAATGATATTTTATATAGTTGTTTGTATTGTGAAATTATTAAATTAAATTAAATTATTAAAAATGTTAGAAACAAATTTTTTAGTTTAAATTGAAAAAAAAAAGTTTCAATAGAAATTTTTGGGAATAGAATATTATTATTCGGATATTCACAATGAAAATTGCAAACGCATGATTCTCATCATGTTATATACCGTCACTTTACATTGCAGTGATAGGAACTGATGTCGACGCGCGACGAAATTTGTCATTGCGAGTATGATTTTATTCGCGATAATTGCTGTAAGGTCACTCCCAGAAATATTAGACATATTCTCGTGGTTAAAGACATTTATAGGATTTCCACTTCTCCAGTTTTCTGCAGTCCTCGGCAGTTTTCATTAAACATCATGCATTCGAGATTGACATTCTAAAGTCTGAAATTTTAGTTTTTTACGGGGATTCAAAATCATCCAGTGGGATAGAAATAAATCAAAATCGATCTTCTGAGATAAAAATTTTGGAAATTTTTCTTTCCCAATTCATTTCATTACATGTAGGGAGATCTATAAGTTGATGTAACATGTGATATCCACATTCATGTAAGTAGATCTCAGTAGATGTAATGAAATCTATAAAAGATTCAATATTTTAGAATCTATGAGGAAGAAGTTTCTGCAAGATCTCTGGAGATCACCAGAGATGTAATAAGATCTCAGTGTGTATTAATAATTAATAATAATAATAGAAATAATAAAACCATTAATAATCGTGTGATTATTGATGGTTTTTTTAAAGCTTAATCAAATATTTTACCAACTTCTCTTTCAAAATTTATTCCAAACGTCTGTGTCAACTATCATCAGGCATACAAATCAAGATGATGGTCGAGCAGTCTTAACGTCAAGCAATAGATCAACAAAGTTGAACGCTCGTGAGGAGGTTCCGTACTTGAATGAGTGACCGCAGTGTTCCGAAAGTTATTCGTAAATTCGATATTCATTTTTTTCATCCAGTCGCTTATTTTTAACATGATTTAACACGTAAAAAATAATATTTTTATACAATATTTAGGTTATTGACTAAAATTTGATTAATAATAAATAGTATTAATAAATAATCATCAATTGGATATTTAAAATTTGATAAGATTAATTCTGTTCATTTAATTACAAAATATCGTAGTAAAATTCCAATAAAATAAAAGTTTTTAATCTTAGTAATTCTAAAACTTAAATTTTACAATTATAAATTTAAGATAAAGAACTTATATATTCTTCGATGTATAGATATAACCTTTAAAATGTCTTTCCTTCATTTTATAAAAGCAAATTACCTGCTCTATAAAATGGATATTATAATTTTTTTTCTCTCTTATTATGCATGAGAAATAAAATTTTTAGGTATTCCCCATTTTTTATCTCCCGATGCACTATAGCATTTCATCCGATCTCATTTCGTCAGGTCTGCTGCGGTAAAGTGCACGCCCATTCTATTTCAGATCTACCCGGTAGGTAATATATTATATTTCACACTATGTTAACAAAACGCATGTCGACATGTACAATACTTCAGAGGAATTTCAGTTAGCGTGTACTTTTAAGCCGTATACATCAGCTTTGTCTCGTATTTTTCCTCCCATACAACCCTTCAGTTATATAACAATGAGTTAAGAAGACGCAGTGAAGGAGGAAGACGCGGTATATATATAGATAATGGAATAACGTTTCTTGATAGTTCTCCTTATCCTTCCACCCTTCCCCAACCCGTCTCTATTTCAACTGGCTTCATTTTCTTAATGGATGAACATGACCCAGAGTTAAGAGGGATATGGCAATGATTCAACTATCCTTCTCACTAATCTTCTGTATTTTTTTTGCCCAAAGACGACAAGAAATTTCTCTACCCAGCGACTAATTCAATTAATCAAATGAGCGATTAGTCGAAAATTAAGGCAATTTAATCTACTAATTCATGACAAACAAACATCAAAGTCTTCCAAATTAGTTTGCACCAATTTCAGAATCATTCAATGATGAAAAATGACAGTGCAGTCATTCTACCACTAGTAAACACGAATCGTGTATAAGTGGACTCAGAAATGGCTTAGGAAGGGACACTGGAGGTACAAGAGAAGCTCCTGAACTGTTGAGAACGATGGAAATCACGCCAGTAAACTGAATTAACCTCGCGCTGACCCCCCTCGACGTATACAGTCATTATCCAGTCTAGAACTACCGTTCGCTGCGTGTATCGTAACGTACGATAATGCTTTTGGATATTTGTCAAGTCAAATCGCCAAATTTTTTTCGTCCAATTATTCGAAAACTCTTTTTAAAAATTTCCCATCTAATTTTCTTCAAATTTGATATTCTGAAGTTTGCAAAAAAAAAAAAATATAAATCCTGCCCTACACCACTTTGTGTAATTTCAAATTTTTTGGTTCGCTAAAAATTGAGGAATTCATTTTTACACCCGGAGAAAAATCTGTTGACTTTTGAGAAAGCTCACGAAAATCGCTGCGTCGGATGATAAAAAAAATATTACTACTGATGAGAACTTAAGTTTTAACACCGTACTATATTTTTTGTGATTATAGAAGCGTCAAACAATATTTTATTACATTTATTTTAAATCTAAATTCCATTTAATACTGCAATCTCATCGTTAACATACTTTTGTTATAAGTATGTTAACGATTAATTTTATATCACTCGTTAATATATTTCAAGTTCATGTAAATTGGTTCATACAGGAAGTACTTAAAAAATTCAATCTAAGATTTAAACATCAGAAATAAATAGACAGGTCAAGTTAAATAAAACCATTTGCTATATTGGAAAGACAGTAGCGAAATAAAATAAAAAAAAAAAATGTTTTCAGAATCCCAATAGAAATTATATACACGCGATAGGAGATGTACGTAATGCAGTTGATAGACTGTAGCCTGTTTTGTTAATTGCAAAGTCCACAGAGCACAATACATGCGGTTAGGTCAATGCTGCGACCAGGTTTCCCCTTGCAGCAGTTGGCAGAAGGTCGTTGGTGAAACGGAAATGTTGATAGGGGACGGAGATACAACCGCTAATTGCAATAGTGTCTCGTCTGTTACATCAATCTGCCTAATTGCCAACGATCCAGGGGTTCTTTGAAATGATATTTTGTTTACACATGTCGTATCATGTCTCTAGAAATTTTATGATTCTCGTGTGCGTAATTTTTATTACTCGACCAATTTTAACGATTTATAACTTGGCCAAACGCTTATAGATATATTTATAATTAAAAGTGCGAGATAGAAAACTCTATTTTGTGTTTCCAATGCTATGTAATTTATATTTTATCATCGTTATAATAAAATTTTCAAATTAAATTCAGCAATGAAAAAATCTTTTTTCTGCCATCGACGAAATAAATTACATTTTTTTTATTTGAATTGCTGTACAATATGTGATAATAATTTTAGTTACGTCCATTGGGTAGGTATATATGAAATATAATTTTTGATTTGAATAGTATTTTGAAAATATGATTTTTTTTCATGCCAAATTTCTGGCTACAGACAACTGCATTTAATAGGTATACTATTTTTACTCGTGTGCCACAGATTAAAAACCATTTTTCGCGTCACTGCCAGAGATACCTGGTAAATAAATGAATTTATCGACATTACATCTATGGATTCTCGTATATTTTGTTGTGTACCTGATATGGCAAAAATGGTGCGAGTGTATATGCCAGTTGAAAAAGTACGACGCGAAAGTTTTCGACAAGCGGCTATTATTTATTATCCACGACTATTATTGACATTGGTACAAAGACCCAGCATTTTTTCGGACGCCTTCACACCCTGTATACTATCGTGGCTACGGCAATCATTGTTGTCAATTTATCATTCTGTGCCCACGGGAAAATTCACTGGACAGCTTCATATCCGACTATTTTGTCGCTGGCGTTGTGAGAATTTTTTTTTTAAATAATAAAACGTGAGCATTACGTCGAATAAATCGTCATATAGTTAAAGCTTACCAGTAGTATACATAGCTGCGCCTTTTAGAGTCACTGGCTCCAAAATTGTTGGATCACTTCGACCCTTGTTATTGACTGCATAGAGAAACAATCGATAACTCTTGCCCGTGGTCAACCCGGCAACTTGGAAAGTCGGACCACCTGGTCCTGCTGGCACTGTTATATTCTGAACTATCTTGCTCTCATCCTCCTCTGGAACAACTTCAAGTTGATAGTACTGTATTGGTAGACCACCGTCATAGCCCTCGAGACAGCGTACCAACAGTCCGGAACCAGACTTTCCAACGTAATCCTCGGCTTCCACACTGTTGGACATTTCTGTGACTGTACAGTTGTGCAAGGCGTACGGCCGACCGGCTGCGATCACCTGATGACAGAAAAAACACATGAAATTTTTTTAATGAGAAAACTCTTCACTATGTCAACTACTTGCATAAATTATAAACACACTTTAATCTTAATGTATCCGCACTAAGTGTATAATTAATTGTTTGTCGAGTGTTAAAGTCTAAGGATCCTCCAGAGTGCTCAAAAAACTGTTAAAACTTTGCGTCAGAAATAAATACTCGATATAAATAATGCGGATATCTTGACAAATTTTGAAATCTGCAAAAATGGTCGAAATGTGATTCTAAACAATTTTTTTTTTTCGCACCATATTTTGTGACTATCAACATTAAAACGTTGCATGTATGAATTCCTGCTGTATGTTTATAATTGATTAGTCATGAATTTATTTTTTTACTCGGTATATATTTTGACAGAAGCCCATTTAACAAAGTTGAAAAAATAAATAAATAACTTATTCACGATCTATCCCAACTTATATTAAATTATTTCAAGTTCTTGAGGTTAATTTCAAGGTATCCCAAAATTGCGTGCAACTTTGGAATTTTATTTAATTATATTTTCCATTATAACTGATAAAACCTTAATTCCTGAACTATTTTATTTCCTAGCTGAGACATGATAAAAACCGTATCATCCAAACGTAAGTCGAAATTCACATTATTCATCGAGTATTTATGACGCAAAGTTTTTATGGTTCTTTCAACAATTTTTTTAGCGCTCGAGAACCCTTAAGAAAATTGCTTTATCTGATTTAAATTCATTTATTTAAAATCTCACTATTAAAAATTAAGGAATAAGATCATCCGTTGAAAAAAAATATTACAGATAGTATTTTAATTGCTTTCAGTCGAACGATCTTTTACACCTCAATGACAGTCTAAAAAGGCGAATAGCACGCATCCACTGCAGATACTTCAGTAATTGCGATGGGAAGCAACCGGGTAAAGTAAGAGAAGTGGTCTCGAGAAATATATTTGCCTGAGTGGAGGCAAGTGGCTCATTCCATCCGTAAGGCAGAGCAGCGGCAGAGGAGAAAAATGGGCGACGAAGTAAGAAAAAAATAGCTCTACATAGTCAGAACATATATCTATCTGGGTCGTATATAGATGAAGGTAAAATAGAGAAAAAAAAAAGCGAAAAAGGGGCGGAAACGCGTCAGAGTAAGAATATACTTGCCTGAAAGAGGCAGGGCGTTAGTTGTCTGCCAACCTGGTTGGTGGCCCGGCACGCTACCGTTCCGTAATCCATTTCCGTTGCCGGTGTGTAGTTTAGTCTTGAGCCGTGAAACTGCTGGTACTCTTTCAGGCTCTCTGTGGCACTAGGGTTGTTTGGAGCTAGTGATACGTGAGTGTAGCGTGAGTGCGGCACTTCCACGAGCTCTCCAGAGTTGTTGAATGTCCATTGGAAAGTCAGAGGCTCCGGGTGACTCTCTACGGCGCACACCAGAGACACAGTCTCCTGTTTGAGTGCACCGACGACCATCTCTCCCCGACTCTCCTTGCACACCGGTGTAACTGATGCATGAAAAAACACGATGCACAACGTTTTAGCGTGATTGAAAAACATCGCTGCTGAAGGCAAGGTTCCCCGACTCTCCTTGCACACCGGTGTAACTGATGCATGAAAAAACACGATGCACAACGTTTTAGCGTGATTGAAAAACATCGCTGCTGAAGGCAAGGTGAAAAATATTCGTAATGAAAAATTCGTATTTTGCGACAATTACCGCAGCTACAACAAGCTGAAATATACATTTTTTATCGCCAAATAGAATTATTTTTTTCCTTTTGTTTCAGTCATTTACAATTATTTTGCGACAATTACCGCAGCTACAACAAGCTGAAATATACATTTTTTATCGCCAAATAGAATTATTTTTTTCCTTTTGTTTCAGTCATTTACAATTCTCATTGTAACGAGCGATTATGGGTTCATCATGCGCTTGGGGAAGCACACACGCCATACTAGCCCAAGAGTACTGGCTCGACGAGTGCCTGTGACAGTTTACGAGCACTCGAGTGGCCTCCACCTCGAGGGTCTCGTCAGTGAGGTTAAACGAGCGAGATTCTAACATGTGTTTTCCAGCAAGAAAAATGCTTTCAATTCTAACACAGATTTTTTTTCTTCTCGTTTTGTATTTCTTTCAGACAAATTATAACACTACTGCTATATACTTTTTTGTAAATCTCGCTCATGGGTGCTGTAATGACACGCGAGGAGATAGGAAGATTTGATAATTATATGTGGAAGCGGGTTATTTAAAAAATACAGGTTAGAAGCCGTAAAACGATCGACCTCGCTCTCAGGTCTATAGGTTCAATGGGACCCGGTGTAGTCACTTAATTTATTTGACAGCACTACTGAATTATCATTCAATTGTTTAAATTACTATTATTCAAATTTCTGATTAATAAATGATATAATTAATAGCAAAAAGTGTATTTGTTGCACAGTAGATGCGTATTAGACGTGATCGGCTTTTGTATTCTCCAAAAAAATCCTCCAAAAAAATGTGCTTGATTTTCTGGTCAATCTTGCATCGTCAACGAGATATACCAATCTGTCTGAAATCAACTAAGGATGTTTGGTATTGAAAATCAGATTTTAAATCGAATTCATTCAAAAGTTATATGAACAATAAATTGACGCAATATCGGATTTTTAACACGTCTCCATATATTTTTCATTTGATAAAGAATTTTCTCGGTTGGATCCTCTTTGATCGTACCATGTAGAGGGTTAATAAATTTTAAATTTCAGATTAACAAAAAATATCTAATCGACCAGTGAAAAATATATTACATCCGAATCCAGCATATATTCCATTAAATTGCTACAATTTGAATCGACACGTGCGATCACGATGGGGTGAATTATTCCTCCTAAATGCTTGCGCTCGAAAGTGCTGATTTACGAGCGAAATTGCGTTGAATAACGTGTGTGGGCTCGGCATGTAGATGTATACACACTGATGATTTGATATATTTGATGGTTCTGCAGCGTGAATATGCAGTTGAAATACAGCATCGAACACGAATAGTAAAAACTAAGTAGCTGCTGATAATAACGCGACGATAATATTCATCAAGAAGGATACATAGTGATTCTTTGACTTTTTAACTTGACAAAAAGGCCCGCGCCACTCTACGTCTTTACTCATCATCAGAAGCATGATATTGCTCAGGTCGAAGCTGGGGCTTAGCACATTGCCGAGCCGCGTCGTTCACCCACACATGAATATTCAGCTTGCGCTTTACATACATTGAATATGCATCGTGAGTCCGTCCTTCCCTCTTAGGTCATTTACAAGATGCAGATACGCCCCTTGCCGTCACTATCATTCTAATAGAATACCCTGAGACGCCACAGTTTTCATGAAAACCCTTCTATCTCGGCCCCCTAGAGCCAATGGGTTTGCGCGTTTGTAACCACCGACCCTGACCTTATGCACACCATGACAATTACTCGTTTTACTCGTTTCCGAGTGCAATCGGTTGGGTAATGTATTAGCAGAGCAGTTTTAAAATCGATTTTCCACTTGGTTATTCACTTAATTTCCTGCTCTGAATTTTTTTTCCCAACATACATTTTGTAATTTAAATTCTAATTATTAGATGAACTGATTTTACGATTGGGAATTGCAGTGATGTAATAATTTAGAACCATTTTGTGTATGCATGGATTAGTGAAAAAAGTAACAAGATAATAATATACTCACACATTATCCGAAGCTCGACCGTGTTACTGGCAGTTTTTCCTTCACTGTTGGCTGCTAAGCATTTATATTCCCCTGCAGAAACTCGACTTAGACTCTGCAGTACGAGAGAGTGATCGCTGAGAACAATTCCAGCTGTGGCGTTGTTTTTCAACTCTTTATCCTGAAAAAAATAAATATACTTACAGTGCTAAAAATTTAGAGATTAGAAATTTGAGAAAAGTTGTTAATAGAATTGGTGATTTGAAATGAATAGATGAATAACTTACGTCCTTAAACCAGGCAAGCTTGTAGACTTTGGGATTGGCTTTTACGATGCACTCGAAATAAACATCATCACCCTCCTTGATGTCATCTGGATTGAGGGTAATTCCCATTCGCAGATTCACTATGGGCTGATACTGCACGTCCAACCGCCATTTGTCCTCAAGCACACTGTCGGGAATCGACGGGTTCTCTGCGCGGCAAGTCAGGTACTTGCCGTCGTCTTCGATGCCTGGCACGAATTCGAGGATGCTGATGCTTTGATTGTTCTCCGCTGGAAACTGTCACGTGAGCATGAAAAACGGATGATCGACTAAATTGACTCTGATGGCGGCTGCAAAAGGACACGAGAGATAAATCTAGTAATTACCGCACCGATCAGATTTCACCTATCCAGCAAAAATACTTCCTGGGTCAAATTCACTTGACCGAACTTCATTTTTCATGCAGTGACTTGTCACATTTACTAAGGAGTTAACGATCCGATAGAAATAGCCAGATAAAAAAGGATTTTTTTTTTTTCTTAAACAAGATCAAATCAATTGCCACTGATGTAATCTTAGGCTGACCCAAGATAAATACAACCATGATGATAAAATTATTTGAAATTTTATACCGAAATAGTATATTACACTATTATAAGGGCAGAAAATTTGAAATTCTTGATTTTTCTTATTATATACTTGGCCGAAAATACGCAGTACATGCGAATCGAGGGCTGCTGGTCAGGGGCAGGCACTAAATAAAGAAAAGAAATACCTATACTAATTTTTTATAAAAAATATTAGATAAAACTTTTAAATACAATCAAATTTATACGAAATAATTATGTTATATAGTGTTAAATGTTTTGCTTTACGATGAAAATTTTTTTATTGTTTTAATAAAATCTAGAAAACTCCCGAAAAAATCAGCAACCTCTTGGTGTCGTTTTAAAGACCATCGTACACCCTTAAACCTCAAATTTATCGGAAAGAAATATAAAATATATCGTGATATTTTTTTACAGTTAGTTTAGAGTCTAACAAACATTGAAAAATAATCTGCAAGCCCCCTACGCCGTTTTAAAATCATCGGCCACTTTAAATACTATGTAATGAACAATATGTTGACAAGCGGCAATTGACCAATATAACGAAAATCAATGCCCGAGTCTCAAGATTTCTGCTTTAAATTTGACGTCGAAAGTACGTATACTTTCCACTGAGATATAAAGAAAAATTAATTTAATTACAGTTTTTAAAGATTTATGATTTTCAAGTGGAGAAAAGTCTTTTAAAATTGGAAAATAAAATTTTTTTCTCAGTTGGGAAATCAGTGTGTGTATTAATTTTCATCGAACGATAATAATGAATGGAAAAACGTTTCCGCCTACCTTGCGAAAGCTTTACCCCTCCAATCAAGTATTGATTGGAATAAGTATAGCTTGAATACGAGGATAGTTCGAATTGCAATAGCTTTACCAAGTGCATTAGTGACACAAAGTCGATTTGTCCTTTACTAGCGAATATTCCACGGTCGGATTGGAAGTTCTCGTGGCTTTACGACCATGCCAACTCAACATGGATTATCATCACACGTCCATTGTGGGAAAATGTACGAAGCCTCTCAACGTGAGTTGGGTGAAGCATGAGTGGAATATAGCAGAGACATGAAAAGTAGATTTTGAAATGTAAAATATTCAAGATCTGGATTTAAGAATAAAGACAGAAGACAGTTGTAAATGAGTTGCATGAAGAGAAGTATAATTCTAAAAATCGCAAAAAAAATTTAGAGTTTTTATTCGTGAAAACGAATTTATTAATAAATACTTCACAGCTTAAAAATTTCTCATACGAGTTTTTCAGATAAATTTCAATTTAAAAAACAAATTTATTTCAGTGTAAATCACTTACATTTTGAACAGTCTCCATTATCCTCTTGTTATCCTTCAACCAACTGATGGTTGCAGTCGGTTTAGAGCCTTTAGTACTGCACTCGAACGCATATTTCTTGTCTGCCAACACCTTTGACTCTCTCGTCAAAATTTTGACGAAAAGTGGCTTCACTGCCAACAAACAGGTTTTATTTATGAATTTTTATGCTTGTAATAAACAAGTTATGATCGCTAACGATATATAGACATAAGTTCACGAAACAAAAAAAATGTTAAAAAAAATTGTGAGGATACTGAAAGTTTTTTTTTTTTTTAGTTCTTTCTTGTACTCGTACGTTGCGAAACTTTATGCCCACCTTGGGGGTGACTGTATAGAACGAGGAGGTAAAAGTTTTGACGCCAAAAGCCACACAACTCGTTCTGTACATACCTGCCATCGTTGAAACAAGCACCCTTAACATAGTCTCAACACGACACGGTTATAAATCCAGATTATTTAATTTTGCGGTTAAGTATGCAAGCAGATTTCCGACATACCATTATTCTTTACTTTTACATTGTTCTACTCTCGGAATACTATAAAATTTCTGTGCCACTTGTACTTCAATATAATAATAAAACATTTTTTACCATCTGAAATCTCGTTAATTATAAAAGTGGCCACTTGAAAAAACTCTTGTTTCATATGTTGCAATTATTTTTCTCCTAGTTCCATCTGATGATAATTATAAGGTTAATATAGATGCTTTTGTTATTTAATATTTAGATTTAGTGAATTTTTACAATAGATAATTAACGTTGAATAAAAACTCGTCGGAAATTGCTGGATAAATCTGTAATTTGATCAAAACTATGTACGATTTTTGTTGATCCATCATCATTAACACCTAAGATAGAGACTATTATAGCGAATTAATCTAAATAATTGTATTTTCGCCTGGATGATTGCACGTGTTCCAAAATTGCCTCAACCACGAGGATGATATTTGCGTGAGAAAGTGCCTTATCGACGCGCCCAGAAGTTATACGCGTGTATATCAAAGCTCTCCATTAATGCCCTACATAATAAAAAAATTTAACAGAACCTCTCTTTCTATGCCTAAAGCTTAGAGCATTTTGTTAAAACACTTAAAAAAATTTTGAAAGCCACTATACTTAATCTAGACACGAAAATACTTATTATCAAAAATATATAGGTTAGTAGACACGCAATCTAATGATCCGTCTTTCAAGAGAGGCGTCACTGCTATCTTTTATGGACAATCTTATATGCAGAGATGAGGAAACACTGCACGAAAATCCTAGCCACGTGGGGATTGCCCATTAATCAATTATGAATCGAAATATATTTATAAAACTTCATTTCATTCGATAAAATCTGTGGAAATTCTGATATCTCATTCCATTTGATATTTTTTATGAACGTTAGTATCATTTTAAAATTCGATTAATTAAATGATTAATTGAATTTCTGAGTTATTTGAAGGAGTAAATATAAAAAATATTAGACTTGATAAATTCTTATACTTTCAATTTGTTTTCACATGATTGAAGCGTATATAACTGAATATCAAAAAATAAATTGGCAAAGTGCAAAGAGCGATTTTCACACTATTATTTCAGCTGGAAATAATTTGATTTCATTGAACAGCCGAATAAATATAGTAGAATAAAAAAAAATAGTAATAAAATTTTACGTTTTCACACTTCGTCTATTGAAATACACAGCTACTCTCCATCAGTATATCCATTCCCTGAAGGTATTTTTCCGTGAAATAACATGCACGTTTCGCTGCTGTTATGTTCGGACAATATTCAGTGAACAACATTTATGCGACTAGCTAAAAAATTTTTATAAACCATGGTTTCCCCATAGAAGAAAATTATAAAACAGGATTTATTTTATTAATAAAAAATATACATAAAGAACATATTTTTCTAATAATGAAAATATAAAAAAAAATACAAAAATATATATCTAATGTATAAGATTCTTATAGTTTTATAGTTTTCGACTGTGAATAGTTCGATTTTTCGACATTTGATTTTGTAGATTTTTTAAAAAATAATATTTGGATATTTTTTGTATTTTTTATCTTCTGTTTTAAAGAAAATATTTTAAAATAAACAAATTATACATTAAATTATATAAATTGATTTAAAAAGTCTTTCGGTCAAAAATGATATAATAAAAATATTAAAAAATAGTACATTGTTCACCAAAGGAGCAAAAGAGGTAAACACAATTTTTCGTCCTCTTTCTAGGGAGCAAAATTTTGTCAAAATTTTATTTTGACCGTGAATTCTTGCCCTCGCCTTTGGCTCGGGCATTAAAATTTTCACGGTCGAAGTGACCTCTTTTGCTCCCTTCGTGAACAATGTACTATTTTTATATACTTTTTTTATTTAAAAATTATATCGTGTTTAATAAATTTTTTCCATGAGGGATTGATGCATTTAAAAAAATCAATCATACTTTTTTTTGTTATTTCCACATTCCATACGGACATTTTGTTATTTATAAACTGCTATGATATTGCTTGACAGATTTATTCCAATTCTATAGGAAATTATACTTACAGTTAATGTCGAGTATGACGAGATTAGTTTGCGGTGGGACAAGCTTGGTATTGTTGGCCTGGCAAATTAATCTATTATCCAGATGTTGTCGACCGAGTTTCGGGTAGTTGAGAACATTGACCGTCATGCCAGTGACACTGTCGTAGTGAAATGAGTCGTCGATGACCACATTGTCAAGATACCATGTCAATCGTGGTGGTGGCCGACCACCTCGGGTCTCGCACTTCAAGTGGACGTCACTGCCCTCGTTGAAGGTCTCTTTGAGGCGTGACACGTTGCGTGAGGAGTAGTCCATGATAATTGGACGCTGCGGCGGCACTATAGACGTGACAAACACCGAATTTAACATCATTCACTGTCAAATTAAATTACTCCATTCTAAACTGCATCGACATCATATGTTTCCTCAGTAATTTCACACAAACCTCTATATATCTCAAAAAATCATCACCGTTATTTTAATTTGTTAACTGAGTTATATTTTGAGTAAAAAATGATGCATATACAGCAGGGTGGCCCAAAAAACTGACGATTTTTATTTTTCGGGTTTTGTATCGAAAAAATATATTTTACTTCATCACAACACCAATTTCACTTTGTTTTGACGTCGATAAGTCGACGAGCTCTGCAGTTATCGACGGATCAACGTCAATTTAAAGTAATATCCATGATCAATTCACGCCGTCAATGTTCATACGAAATTGACGTCAATTTTATGAAAAAAATCAACGTCAAGTAGGTCCGCTAGGGCTTGTATCGGGCTGATTTCTTAAAACATGGTAAAATATGATTTTTTTCATACGAGACCCAAAAAATAAAAGTAGCCGGTGTTTTTGGACCATCCCAAAATGCTGTGTATAATACCGATTATGGTGAGGTTGACGTTTTGGTGAGCAGTCGGTGAGTTTTCAAAGTCCACCCGACATCGATAAATCCCCTCGTCACCAAGTTCCAACCGATCGATGCTGAGGTGGGCAGGTTTGGTCGCATAAACGAAGAATGCTCGTCCGCCTAGTGCTGCTGGCGAGGACCACAGTCCGGCGTTGTTCAACTGTCGAGTCCCGCGAGCATCGAAACTGCAGGCGAAAATGGTTGTGGTTAGTGCGTCAGCTACATGGGCTTCCATCGATCGTCGTGACTCCAGTGCAAGTGAGGCTTAACGTTTATCCCCCCATAAATTTCTATACACTTTGTGGTTAGTGCGTCAGCTACATGGGCTTCCATCGATCGTCGTGACTCCAGTGCAAGTGAGGCTTAACGTTTATCCCCCCATAAATTTCTATACACGATCAGTCCTAAACTAGGCCTGATTACCGACTTCCTTTTATTTAAAATTAGAATTTTGTCGTGCGTTAAAAATTGAATAGCGACTTTGCAAGCTTACACGATCAGTCCTAAACTAGGCCTGATTACCGACTTCCTTTTATTTAAAATTAGAATTTTGTCGTGCGTTAAAAATTGAATAGCGACTTTGCAAGCTAAATTCAATGGGAAAATCGTTGTTTCATGGGTGATAAAACGAATTCGAATGCTTATAAAATGGATTTATTTCGGCCACAGCTGTTTGGAATAATGGTTAAAGTTTGCTCAGAGGTTTGTAAGAGTTTCTGTACAAAAATTTCTATGTATTTCGGATTGTAGCGTAAATTGAATGAATCTTACTTGTATATTGCGCTGCCACCCTCGCCTCTGAACCACAAAACCATCATGACACGATCGTTTTTTGCTGCTGTGATGTCGCAGGGAAGTTGAGCCTTGTTTCCCACCACTCCAAACACATTTGTAACAGGAACTGTGAACAGTGACATGGTTGGTAAATAAGAGCATGATTTTATAAAAAGAAGAAAATATGTTTCTCGTATCCGATTAAATTTGAAAAGAAGGTGAATTAGAACACGAGTTCATTTTAATTATAAACGGCTTCATTTGCCATATGAATTAAATATGCTATATTAGTATAAGTAAAGTCCCGCTAAAGTGCATTATCCCAAATCAATTTTTATTAACGATAGAATAAGTTAGATGGATAAATCTTTAAAATGTGAAATTTCCATTCGATATTGATTTTATAATAAATACGTTGAAAATTTTGACCATTTTACTGGTATTAAATATTTAACTGTCGTAATGCTATATACTTCACATATATACTCCGCATTATTTTAAAAAAATAGAAATAATCCGAATTTTGAAAATGATTTCGGTTAAAAAAAATTTTTTCTCGATTATCATGTTAAAAAATGAATTTTAAAATTTCACTAAAATATAGACCAAAAAAATGCAAAACACTGGGAAAATTTTTCAATATTTTTCATAGATTATGGTACTTAATTCATTTTTTTTAATTTTCAAAATTTTTTGACACAAAATTAAAAAAACATGATTAGAATTGCTATACTGTATATTTATACCAAATTATCTAGCTGTTTTAAATCTAAATATCTTCTAAACTAATGAAGATAGAAATTTTTCTCACGAATCCTTTTTTGTAGAAAATTTTATTAGCCACAAAAAAGGTCCTCGATAAAATTGATCAAACTCGCATCATCATCGAGATATTGGCAAGTAAAGTGTTCTCAACTTTTTGGTGACACGTCTCAGTTTGACACGTTATATGTATATAAAAAAAATTGTCAAATATAAATTCCATGCTATAAATGCACTGTGCTGTAGACTGTCTACAACGTAAAATTCGAAGTATATAGCTCTAAAAACCACGGGAGAAGACTGTGTAATAGCATGTTCAGATACTAATGCCATAAAGATTTTGATGTTGTCGCACATGAGTTTGTCTGATCGGATTATCAAGATTTAACGAGATTTCTAAATATAATATTCTACTATCTTCTGCATCATATTTTCATATACTTCAAGTTATGCAGTAGTAGTAATTGATATGTCGACGATTCGGAAAATACAAACAACAAACTGCTTCGCACGCATCAGAAGATAACTGCAAGCAATTTAATTCAAATTTTTTTTCCTATATACTCTATACAATAAATTGTCTAGTTTCCTTGAAACTCGTGTTCAAGCAGTAGATTTTCTTATAGTATTTCCTTTTTTCTCGTCATATATGCGGCGGTGGGTATTTTCTTGGATTACATAAAACTTTCTTGAAAACTTTGCAAATTCTTTGTCGACAACAGTATCGTCGTCGCTGCAGCCGCGTCCGACAATTTCATTTATAAAAATAGACTCTTATTTCCCAAGACAAAAAGCATCGGCGTGATACGCCTGTACAACCTCTTAAAATATGAAATATTTTGTTTGAGAGAATATTGAAAACAAATTCAATTACTTAGGAAAAGTAGATGATGACAATTTCCGACAACTTGAGAAATAGAAAACTTTTGTTCAATCTGTGTTTTTTTTTTTTTATGAATAACATTGATGAGAAAATAAATCCATGAATTCATTAATGGAGGAATTTGGAACTTACGTTTATTGCAATTGAACGGTTAATGTTATTAATTAATACCCAATTACTGTTGAATTTATGTTGCAGACTAATTAATAATATACAGCTTGCGGCTAGTAAAAATAAAACCCTCAATGCATTTATCATGATTAAACCGGATGTTATCTTTATATTCATCACACCTACTCACGCGTATTTGTTTTCTTTTCTTCATTCAAGCACTTTTGCCGTTTTTAAAAATCATCAATTATACGTTGTACATCAGTTGTACATCAACATCAGTCATATCCAACTAATCCAACTCTGGTGATTTGTTTCTTTAGACTCGTCTTGACAGTCATTAGCAACACGTGCCATTAATTTTGACTCGAAAAAATCTTGACACTCGGCATATCTTTGCTTTTATAATATTTTTCTTCAGTTGTTTATTCAATCTTTCACTTTTGTCCATCAATATTTTTGTTCTCTGATGGCGTTTCTCATTTTAAGTAGGCTCCTATACAGATGGAATTTTTTGTCACTGTAAATTGTGAGCATGAATTTTCATTTTTGTTTTTTTTTTTTAATTGTTTAATAAATATCAAGTTGGAACTTGATAAGATTTTATTGTATTACAATTTTTTGTATTACAAATTACAATATTGAATAATTCAAGATCTTATATATATTTTTAAAATTATCGTGGTGTTAATTGAAATTTCGAATTTCAGATAGTAAAATATTTGCGGATATGGAAATATAGTATCTGAATATAAATTAAAACATTTTTTTTCGCGCACCGAAGGCAATAAAATATGATTAACTACGAAAATTATTATCCGTATTATGTGTAAGATAAAATTTATTTTAATGCTAGTCAATTTTTTAAATTAAATATACCGCATATATTATTTATCCAATTCGAACATTTTTCAGGGTTTGTATAACTAATATACGGATTATTGTATGGATTATTTTTTATTTATATCTTTTATCATAAATCCAAAAGGTTTTATAGGATTGTTCCCAAAAAAATAATATTCTGCGATATTCGATAAAGATTTCAAGAGAAAAACAATAAAAAATAATAATTAAAGCACATTCCTTTTGACTATTATTATAAAAAGTTTATAATTTATTTTTAAAATATAATAAGTCAAATTGAGTGATGGAAAAATACAATCGTATAAAGGTAGGTACTGTACATTGCGGTAATTTTCATTTATAGTTCAGAAAAATGCTAGTTTTAAATGCCAAACAGCCTTGGTAATAAATAAACAGAGATTATGATCCATTTCAAGTGTTTTTATAAACAATTGCGACCGGAATTGAAAAAAAAATTTACAATAAGTAATTAAGTTAAAATTCATTGAGTACCATGCCATTTTAGTCAGAAATATTAGTGAAAATGAACTAGGCGAGTGTAGATCACCCTATTTCTTCGCATGAAGGGTGTGCATACACAAAGACATGTTCAAATCTCAAAATATTATGACTTTCGTTCTTCTGATTGAAAATCCACAGTAAAATATGTCGATATTCGCGTATATTGAAAAAATACTACAATGAGTGCATTAATAAGGTTTTATTTATTTATTTTTTCTCCTTAAAAAAACATCACATCGACACGCGGTGTAGCTTTGTATTTTTTGTTATCTCGCTTATTTATTTTATATTCCTATACTTTGGTTGTTGGAGGAGAAAAAAACGATTGAGATTCCAGAGTGAACCTCGTTATTTATTTCACCTGCAGTTCTACGGACCGGTTTCAACCGGAAACATCATCCATACTTCAGCTCCTCCGCATATAATAAAACATCACGTATTCCTACGAGACTTCAAACACGAAAATATATATACCCTCATTACTTTTGTTTCGACAAGCGACAGAATTTTTATTTCTCCAGAGATTGTGTCATCATCACGTGTCGCCTATAATTAGTGCTCAAACCATGACTCGCAGTTTTATTATTAAAAAATAGATAAAAAAGTTTTTTGATAAATATAAATAAATAGAGAAAAATCATTCATACATCAGCAGATGAAGAATCCACATATAGCCATAAACTATATTCCCCATGTTGTTTCAGATATATATTTCAATTGTTGCCGGGGTTATTGTGGCTTTGACATTTAATCTCACTTGCGCAGGACTATAGATCTACCGACGTGTCCGTTAATAAATATTCCTGCGAAATCACTTTGCGATTTATCGTGTTATCGTTAAATTCTGTTTTCCGCTCTTTCAAGCCCGCGGTTTCAAAAGTATCAATACACGAAATACAAAAAGCTCATTGAACAAAAATAGATATATTACGATAAATGCTATATATATAGGTATATACTGAGGTCCATTTTGTAAAAGCCCACTATTTATGCTCTAAACACACTGCAAATTTTATTTACGAGCATGAGCGTATTTACTTGTCGGTAATTACAGTACTGTAATTACTTGACACGATTTATTATAATTACGATTTTAACGGCAACCCTTAACGCAAACGTGAATTTAGTGGGTATATATTGAAGTGACACATAGAAGTCATGTTAAATTTCAATTTAAAAAATTTCAAAACGTTCTCGACTTTTTATTTTGTTATATTTTTTGTGGCATTTGCAAACGCTATTGCAATCGACACCACTCGTAATATAGACAAATTTATATGCTTTTAGGGATAATGTTTATTTATTTACACATTTTTGTAGCTTTTTCTTAAAGAGTTCATAAACTTATTCTAACTATTATATTTTAGTTATTACAAAAAAATTTGTGTTGACGTATTGTTTTATTATTTTTAACATTAATATTTATTAAAATTTAATACATTATTATTTACTGATTTTTAAACTTCACTGTTTAAAATGGCACTGTGTTTCGATTGCGTTTAGTCTCCCACTATTTTTAATTACACTAAAATAGGTCTAAAAATGCAGAAAGTTGATGAAAAAATTTAATTCTTTTCATCATTGAATTAATTTATTTATTTATCGTATTAAATTTTTTTTTTAGAGAATGTTATTAGCTACCAAAAGGGTCTGAAAAAAAAATTTATTAAACTCGCATCCTCATCGAGATTTTATCAAGTACAATGCGTTAAAAAATCGCCAAAAAATGATCTTGAGCCACTTTTGAATAGCTTCAATTTTCGTGACGAAAGATTTTCTATAACTGGATATTTCTGCATTTCATTAAATAAATACGACTTATAATTTCTTATTACCGAATTATTCTATTCATTGAATAGGCCCTCAACCATGTACTCAAGTATTCAAAACCAAAACGGAAATATCTATACTCAAATAGATCAATTGCAAAAGAAAAAAAAAACGTACTTCAACCCGGATTCCAGTTAAATTTAATCGTATATGCGTTTTGCTATTTGCAGGTCCTTTTACTCCATGCCACAGAAATTATCGAGTCTTATATATACGCAATGATTTGAATAGGACGACATTAATCCGAGCAGTCATGGATTACAACACGCTTCGTGTCGCTTGTATACATCTCCTCACCGCGAAAAGAGTATGAGCGTGCTTTCATATTTACCATCAGCCTTTGACGCCAAAGCTGGTGAATATAAAAAAAAAATCCACAAACAAAATGGATGGAGGAGCGCGACGGAGTATCATATATTCGTTGAGGCTGATCCAATTAACTGAAATTTTTGATGAATACGATAATACGAAAGAATAAAAAATTTTCTACCAAGCGTATTTTCGGCGTGTGATGCATATTCAATCGTGATTCATTGGCCCGATAAATTGGGCATCAGTATTTTAATACTTGCCCAGTACTTACGGACGCCCTGAGCCAGTAAATAATTTGTTAAGCCTTAATACATGGTTACAAACGCTCGTACAGGCATCCAGGCATGGTTAAGAGGTGCGAGAGTCATCCTCGTCAATGATTTATCATCCCCCGCGATTATAACCTTCATTCTCCAGTGATCGATACATGCAGCAACGATAAAAACACGAGTTCTCGCACCTCGAGTGATGAACAACTTTGCTGTTGGTCGTAAAAAAAATATCAGAGTTAAATTACATTGTGTCATCACTTGCTGCCGTGTTTGCAATGCACACAAACAAGACAATCGCAGTGGGTTTATCTTGAAAAACAAGTATACTGATTGATAATTTCGATCTGGCAACCACTCATCAGTTTCTCCGTGATCACGTGGGGAATAAAATCGCGATTGCCATCAGCGCAGGTTTGCAGTTAATTCCCCAAGAGGAAATCAGTGATTATAAGTCAATAACAGTAATGAAAAAAAAGGAATGCTGCGAGTCCGCCTCAACAAATCTCCGCGGTGGATAATTTTACAGTCACAATCTCGTGCTGACGATCGCCTCGAAAAATCCATCAAGCGTCGGAGTGTGTACAGCTGAGAAACCAGAACGAATCGGGAGATGGAATGGAACATGTCATACTATATGGAGTTGATTTTTATGTGTTGTAGTCTCGTGTGTAGCGTGCATGAATTCAATTTACCTCGATATAACCTTAAATACATTTTTACTATCTATTATTAAACTCGTAAAATCAACCTAAAAAAAGTACTTCAAGCATGATTTCTCTATTGAATAGAAAAAAACAATCATGTCATTGAAACTTTGAATCGACAATATATAACCGTGGTTTTTTTTTTATAAAAAAAGCTTTGCACAACGGGTGCGCAATATTGATAAAAATAAACATTTCAACTGACTGTGCGCATCAACACGTCTGCACTCTTCAATAACTCGGGACGAACTGGCCGATGTAGTATTGATTTTTCTGTGCCTACTATTGCATCAGCACACGTCAGAGATATAAAAGAACAATTGAAAATTATCGATAGAATCAGGCTCATCAGCTTTTCCCTCGAAATCTGCCAGTTTTTCCCGAGTTTTTGGTCAATGCGGACGCTTCCAGGAGTGCGGTGAGTAAAATTTTTTGCATATTGCCATGTAAATTATTTTTGCATACAATAAATACTCATCTTGTATCGAAAAAAATTTTTTTTCTTTAAAAATTCTCTGTTAAAATATTATCACCATAGAACAAATGATACATCTTGCCCAACGAGTTTCCAACAACGATAAAAAATTAAAAGACGTCAAAAAAATGATGACAGAAGTTTTCTACACTATTTTTTTAATATTTATATAGAGTTAGTCATCAGGCTGTACCTTTTGCCTATTGTTTTTTATTTTTGTTTGATATTTTATCTGATCCACAAACATTTTTTCTACTTTCAAATAATTTCTATAGATTTTTTTCTTTTATGTTATTAATGAAATTTATTCGTCAATTGATTATTAAATATATTTTTTGGGATGGTCGTAAAAAGTTTTCTACTGGAAAAAAGTGATTCTCAGGTTCTACTATCTGTATTCATGTACAATCGAGGAGACGTGTCGCACTTGAGCCACTTTCAAACTATCGTGCGCCATGTGGTCCATCTAATCTGTCTCTTTTTTGATGCAGCACAATCGCCTGGTGCTCTGACGTCCGTCGTTGCCACAGCGTATAATAAGTCGTTTTTTTCCATCGATGTAACATCTTCGACACTGCACACCCACTACCTCAAGGGACTGCTAATCACTATTGAAAAAAAAACGATTCACTTTAATCTCTGTTAATTTAACGTCACCAAGTTCCTCAAACTCTGGAAAATTATGTTTTGTAAGCAGCTGTGATTAAAAATTTTTTATAGCAGAAAGTTACCCGCTATACTTGTTGGGTGAATGGCTTCATCAGGGTGAAGAATTTTTATTGATAAGTTTTAATTTTTTAATTACATCAGTGAAATCAGTGGAAATAATTTAATATTCAATAACTATATATGAAAGAAGAAATACAAAGTTCATTTTATTTAATTTTATATAGTTTTTCTTTGTAAAAATGATATATTTGTCGTTTGTAAAGTTACAGAGGTATAGCAAACTCATCTTCGAGTGCAGTGAAAACTTTTTTTTGCAAAAATATTGTCACATTCTTCGCTCTACTATTCTCCATTCATTTTTCTACCATATCATCCAACACAATTGGAACAAAATGCTCCTGCTTCTTGTAAAAAAATTGCATAAAACAGAAAAAATTCCATAGCAAATCGTTATTATTATTACTCCTTTTATAAATTTCACTTTTATATCATATTTAAAAAACTTCTTTGTAATATTGAAAATAATTTTATTTATTGTTAAAAAATTCTTGAGCATTTTTTAAGAGTTTTAGAAGTATAATTGCAATTATTTAACGTTTCTCTTTAATATTGACTATAAATAGTAGAAAATTTTTAATTTTCATTTTTTATTTCAATGATCTTTTTTTCAATACAAATCTTTTACACGGTGAAATATTTGTATAATTTATATAATTAATAAAACAGCTATACAATTATAGTGACGCGTTAAAATGTAATTTTATACATTTATTCATGACGTAAATTACATTTATGCATACATCAATTTATGCAATGGTCCGGCGAACGAAATAAATGTTTTAGTAAACGCAAATCCACGAAAAATTGTAGTACTAATTATGCAACGATGGAAGTGACTAATCAAAGCCTTTAAAAAGTTAATATACCATATCTGACATAATAAAATTTTTAAAGTCAAACAAATTATCGTAAAATGTGTGTATATATGATAGTGAACACGTATTTTAATTTGCTTATCAATGTATTTAATTTAAAATACATCGAAAAAAATTTTTAATATCATTAAAAAGTTTCTTAATTTCAGTTGAAGTAATTTAATAATATATTTACAAAATAAATGGAAAAAACCATGTTCAAACTTGAAAAACTATCATATTTGAGGTAAAATTTATTCTATAAAATCTACAAATCATGTTAACTCATGAATATTTGATATAAATAATAAAAAAAAAAGTTGTAGACCTCTAAAATGAGATTAATTTTCGTTTGCCGAATACTTTTTTTATTATTAAAGACACTCGAGAAAATATTTATACTTCAATATAGAAGGAAATTGAGTGCTCGTAAACAGGGTTGAGAAAAAAAAATGTGAAATCGTAGGGGAGGAAAAATACATTTTCAGCCTGAGAGAATATCGGCTGGACCAACAATTGCCTTCGACGCCGGTCCGTGGCGTCGCTCGGGCAACCGGAAAACACGCTCGCACGATCCGCGAAGGGTCGACGTGCGACTCTCGCTATCGCTCTTTAAAACTCGGGCTTAATGGCCCGATTTATAAGATATCGATTAGGCACCAGATCCGGGTATAAGTTCGCAGAGAGGTTTATGTCCTATCTGCTATCTACTCGCCTTTTTTTGGCTTTGCAACAATGCTCTCTCTTTCGTTCACTTGTATTCGACGCGTCCAAACTTTTTTGCACTACTCTCACTCGTTTCAGCTCTAGGTACTTCAGGCAAGCTTGCTTACTAAACTTTTCTACCTTTCACTATTCTCCACTATTTCTAAACGCTTTTTTTTCGTCGAGTTTTTTTTTGCTTTCGATTGATACTCGAAAATAGAGTTGTATTGTGACCAAACTTTTATATCAGAAATGGCTTCATGTTGAACGATTTTACCGACAGTTGCACTTTATCAATGTATACTTTTGTCAATGTATTTAAGGGAAATCGAAGTTTTATATGTAATATTATAGAAAAAATTTTGAGTTAGGAAAAACAAAAAAAATCACTGAAAAAGATATTTTTTACAGGAAATTTAATTACCTACAAAAATAAATCCTTACAAAAGTTGATCTAACTTGGATTCATATTAAAAATATTAGCAAGTGACAAGATATCCATTTTTTTGGTTTTAAGCAAAAGCAATATGAATAAAGTTACTTATTTATTCTTTAAAATCTTGTTTTTACTTTTTGCAATGCAAATCATATGAATTTGGATTTAAATGTATACATATTTGTTTAGTTTCACGTATATGTTTATTTTCAACAGGTGATTGTTGTTGTACACGATGATATAGGAAAATTCTTGATCCATTTACTTATATTAGTTATTGACTACATGTTGGCAGATTGATCTAAACTTTGATTTCGGAAATTCGAAACTTATGTGCATCAAGTATGTCTATTACGGTCTATGATGTGTATGAAACCTTTGATCTGCATAATATTACAAGTTACCGGGGCTTCTCTTTAGTATATAGCTTCCCGGTCAGTAATTAGAACCTTCAATCTTAATTAACACATATTAGAATTTAAAAATATCACAAAATATTTTTGTGCAAACATTTGTGACATATTTTGGCTTTATGTTATTTTATCGGTAATTTCATGAAAGTGTCATATTTTTAAAAAAATCTCTATGAAACTATTTTTAAAAAATACGAGCGTAATTGGATTGTGGTTTTGACGACAGGTTTTGAAGTGCGAATGTAATGACTGGATCTTTCTAATAGTTTTGTACTTACACCGGATTTTATTATTAATTATATTGTCTAAACTATAACATCGTTCAGAGCACCATACAACATTAAGGTTTCACCACGACGTTATAAAGAATTTACGACCAACATTTTTCTCTATAAAGGACACGTTACGCTGGGCAATGCATGTTGTGCGGTAGAACTTCAGTCACGTCGGAATTACTCGGTTCTTTTTCCGGTGCTCTACTGTTTTTTTTTTTAAGTTTTCTTTTCTGTTTCTTCGTGTAATTGGTGTCTCAAGTATTTAACTTTTTCTCTGTTTCCTTTTTAATCTAGGATCGGAATTATTTTCTTTGAAAATATGGTTCAATGATAAATTATCAAAAGATGTTTTTTCACACATGGATTATAGTGATTTGAAATTTGATTTGTATGTAAAAATTTCTATATTTATATTTTTCAAGAATACAAACCTCATCCATGATAATCATTGTCATTGATAATTTTATTTACTGCCTTGTGTAATTATTTCGACTTTTGCAACATTCCCAAGACTCATTAACAACAATCAAGGTTTGTTCTTTAGCGAGATTCAAGGCGAATTCAACAAGTTTTGGCTCGTCAAGGTGAATCCATCTCTTTTTCTTCGTAAGTGGGTAACGTTGCGGTTGCATTTTGTCGGCTCCAAACAGGAAAATCGTAGGAACCGTTTGAACACCATATTTTTCTGACAACGGTCTATTCAATACAGTGTTCACTGCTCCAACATTGATGCCGTCGCACTGGAGAAAATAATTATTATCGAAACAAATAATATTTCTCAAGAATTAAAGGGTTGAGAAGATATACCCAAACGTTCTTCGCTGTTTCTTCATACGGGCACTTGATATTGATACAGTGAGGACAAGTTGGCTTAAAAAACTCTACTATCCACATGCGAGAACTGTTAACGACTTTTCCCTCGAAATTCTTCATCGTCAATTGCGCAATTCCGGATTCGGGCTTATAAAAGCAACTCGCACTCACAATCAGCAAAAAATTGACTGTTTCAGTATGAAAACAAAAAGATTAATTATAACAACATTAGCTTAATTATTAATACTAGTATTCACTGGATAACCATAATTTACTTAGTAATTCGAACATGGTGATCAAACACGGGACTGTCTACTGAGACGATTTTTCAATGACTACTTCAAGTGTCAAGTTCAATCTGCTTATTTATCACTTTCTGTACATATTTCAATAACATTCTTGTCGATCATTTCAAACGTGACACTGCAGATTTATGAGCTCATTTTATCTATATCAACCGTTACGTATCTATGTTTTTAAATGTTCTACTGCACGCGCGAAACGGTAAAAAAGTATAAACCGCAGAAGAATTGATAATTAAATTGCTAATTGAAAGAAGAATTAACGACAATTCGAAATTTATTTTTTATCATTTTTTCGTAAACTTTTTATTGATTTTTATCAACTGTATATCTGAAATTTTCATTTTGTTATAATTTAGCAGTGGAATGATATGGAAAAATGTTGAGAAAATGCTTCGAATTTTGTGTGAGCCCGCATTTTATATACTCGTTTTTAATATATTTCTATATACTTCTATATAATATATTACTACCGAGACTATATATATACATTTGCCTTAGAATTTCGGTTCTGCTTTACCGTCTGAACTTCCTTTCCAACCATAGAAATATGAGTTTTTCTTCCCTTGTCGTCTTCTTTGCAAACGGTTTCTTCTTCCTGCTTTAGCTGCCTAGCCCACGGGAAAACTAGGGATTTGGATGAGGGAATTATGATAATTTTAATTATCTCCAACGATCATAAAGATCTAGAAAATTCAGATGCATTCGAAATACGACTGTCTCACTGCATTTTCATCTCAGCGATTATATATTATACTATAACTGTGGAAAAATACATTTTTCATCATCAAACAAAAAAAAATTGAACCTGATATTTACTTCTAGGTTTATCTACGTTTTTTTTCTAAAAATACTTATAGTAATAATCATAAAAATAGACCTTTTCCAAAATGAGAATATAAAACAGAGTACTCGAGTCGTGACTGAAATAAAAGGACACCCGAAAAAAAAAAGATTGAATACAAAAACAGAGTGAGCAAAAAAAAAAAAGATAAATGTGTCATAAAAAATCGTAAGGAACTCTCGCTTAGAACTTTTCTTCTCTTTTCGCGTTATTATTATTTCTTGGTGACATAAATTCGCCTGTCCTCCTTTATATATAAATGGTGGGCAACGATTCTGCGCCATTTCCTCAGGCAAGATTTATCACTGAAATAATGCGAAAATAGTGGGATTCGGCAGAAAAAAAATCGAAAAGTATCTACATATATCACTTCGATTATTGTCAAAACGTGTAAAAATCAAAGAAAAATGACGATGCAGGATAGTAAACTCAACTATATAATATGTATTTCCTTCAAAACTTGTTGAAAAAATATTTTTATTTTATTCCTATGAAAAATTTCACTGTTTTCAAAATATTGAATACAATTATTTCGTGCTATTTTCATAGGAAAGGACCTTTCCTCGTTGTGCAACTTTTATCATGTAATGTTTTACAAATTTACATTAGATTGAGAATAATTATCATAAGAAATATCATTAATAAAACATGCTTTATAAATACGTACTTTTCTCCAGTGCAATCACGTAATGTTTTATTATACGTATGTCACCCATGTGATAGGTATATCGGAATATGTTATGTCTTTCAACGTATCATGCGAGGACGGTTTTTTAAATAAAATTCGTTTTTCATAATAGATGATATCCAATCAATTAAAAAGTCGAAGATATTTTCCGTCGACTCGCAAATAAATATTTGTGTAATAAATTCGATAGATGAGTTGCTGTGATATCGTAAATTTTTGGTAAGAAAATAATACATTTTTTTTGGGTATACGATCGATATATAATGAAATAAATCGCGATGAAAATATAATAGATATATCGTGGACCATTTTGAGAGCGGGATAGATTATATAGCTTCAACGGTGAAAGAGTCTTGATAAACAGCCTTCGATATCGTAAATCCAATGGAATTTATTTTCGTGAACTGGCATCTTTGAAGCTCGACGATTTTTCATCGCTTACTACGATAGACAGAGTCAAGAAGCATGAAAAAACGAATTGAACGAAAAAAATTTCCAG
The DNA here is from genome assembly GCA_002156465.1 of Macrocentrus cingulum. Classification (NCBI taxonomy): domain Eukaryota; kingdom Metazoa; phylum Arthropoda; class Insecta; order Hymenoptera; family Braconidae; genus Macrocentrus; species Macrocentrus cingulum. The sequence goes on along the minus strand of MVJL01001010.1, from coordinate 33,381 downwards.
CCGAATTCGCCTTACTATGTGATATTTTTATGCTTGAAACAATATATACTGCATTTTGATCGATTTTTCTCAATCTTTTACTTATATTGGATGTATACTCTACATATCATATTGATTTTATCTTTATTTCATTCTTTTTTTATGCAAAGGTCAATATATTTTTATATTTTTACGTGAAGTAAAAAAATTGATGTATTTTTTATTGATCAGCAATAATAAATATATATGATTTGCTATAAAAATATTAAAAAACAATTTTACTCGAAATAATTGTTATCTTTTGTAGAAAAAATATGTATATATTTTTCCAATACCCTGAGGAACTGAAGTTATAATCTAGAAAAAGTTTGAAGGACATCAAAAGTTTGTAATGATAAAGAAATAAATGAAATTTTTTTTGAAGAGTTTTTATTCAATCGATAATTAGCGGGATACTAATTATCCACGCTTTTATTTCATCAAGTAGCTCACACAATTATCGAAAAAATGCTAGTTAATTTTTTTATTTAATTTCATTCACCTTATATCAAAATTAACTCCACCAGTATATTTATTTATTTTTTTGTTCAAATGTTGAATTGCGACTTATCAAAGTACTTTAAAAACGTCCAACGGTTTTAAAAATTGTTTACTTTTTTTATTTTCAAAGCACGGCACTTATAAAAAATTACGATTGTGATTACCAAATATATACAAAAACTTTATTATCATTGGTTCAAGTAAATGATCTTAAAAAATATACTTTTCAATAAAATTTTCAAGTGAAAAAATTCCAGTTTTTTTCTTCTGAAATAAAAAAAAAAAACCCTTATTAAACAATTTCAGAGAAATAGCACTACTCGTCGAAAACATGAAAAAAACTTTTATTCTATAATTATACAAGACCATAAATAAATTATTTTTTATAAAATATACACATTTTATTATACGAAAGATAAAGTTATTAGCAGTTATAATAAAGAACTTTTAATTTTTAAAAAGTTTTTAAAGTCTCTCCAGGTGGATGAGTCAACCCTCTGATCGTTGGACTAGACAGCAGCCGCAAGAGATAACAGTGTGGCCAAGAAGAGCCTCTAATAAAACATCAAGAGACGCGCGACAGGCGAGTAGGGTTAGGGCAAGAGAAATCGAGGATTTCTGAGAAGGTTTGCCAGAGACCTGCAGTCTCTACGCCAAGGTGCCATGAGAGTTATCAGAGATGACAAAGCACTCCCACGATGGTCCTTAAGGTTTCTAGCGACATCCTTGAACCCACATAGTTTTGCGGACTTGAATCTTCCATCGCTCTTCGTAGTTATTTCATGTCGAGTAAAATTTAAGGACAGAGAGGCCACAAAATGGACCCTCTCATCGAGTGACCTCAGAAGTGGATAATTATAACGCTACATCATCAATAATTCAACGTTTTTATCCACTATCGTCATAAATTACGTCCTTCTACGACGTATTATTGACGTGAAATAATTTTTTTGTTTATTAGGACTAATAAACTATACTAATATCAAAGCTTGCATTCAAAAGTTTCTTTTGTGTAATGTTTTAACTTAGGCGCTTGAAAGCGCGCCAATTTCTTCGTTGAAAGCAATAAATAATAATGACCTAAATTTAGTGAAATAATCGTCAAATGCCTTTTCAACAATTCATCATTCTCGTGATAGACAGCCACTTCCTCCTCATATTCTATACACACCAGCTCTATATATGTATATTTCTGCATCCATAGTTATATTCAGGTTGCATAAATTCTCTACCATCACATTCCTTTCCTTCCGGTGCTCATAGTTCACCCCGCGAATTTCCAATTCATCTTGGCCCCCTTCCGAGTATGGTTCGCTATTGCGCCCGACAAACGACCGCACTCAATTCGCGATCCATTTAACGATTGAAAATCGATGGGTGCAGTTATTCGCACATACGGTAGTACGTGAAAGCCTTGCGTGAACTATCTTAAAAACTATCAGATTTTTTAAAAAGCTTTCGATCACGACCACCGCGCCCATATATAAAAGAAAATCCAGATAAAATCTGATAAGATTAAAATTCTTATAACCGACTGATATGTTCTACACTGAAAGACATTTTGAGTAATTATCACCCCGGATAGGGGGGTAAAAATTCCTCAAATTACGAGTAAACCTGGGACGTTTTGACATAGATGTTTCGTCCCCGGTTTACCCTGCATTGGGGGGTAATTTTTACTCAGAGGATTTCTCCGTGTATAAAATTCGTTTTTCGTTTTTTTTTTTTTTAAAACAATTTATATTAAAAAATCAAATAAGTAAATAAATAAATGAATAAAAGTTCAACGCAGACGTAGAAGTCTATTGTTTATGTCCATGTGTCGATCTAATTTGAAGGGCTAAGACAAGGTTCAGATTTATATAGTTCCAAAAACACCCAAAAAAAATCCACCATCCCTCTAACGTCGTTTTAAAGACCTTCACACACCCCCAAACCTCAAATTTATAAGAAAAAATGTTAAATATTTTGATACACGATGATAATTTCTCTTTAGTTAGGGTAGAGTCAAAAAACACCCTCAATAATTTGCAACACCTTGGGAGTATATAATCAATATTAAAAATTGATAAATGAAATTTAAATTCTCTCAATGAAACATATGTCGCCAACTTTCTATGAGTGGAATTATTTATTAAGTGAAAAGGATATATATAATATGGTGGTGCAATTTATATGTGGCACCTAAATTCCCGGGGGTTATGCATCGAGTATCTTGAAGAGGAGCCCGAAGCCAAGTTTCTACATGCTTATACCTATATACAGTGGCCGCGCATAAGAGTGTCGAGGAAAATGGCGTGCTGGCTGTACGTGTTGTAATCTTTCTTCGATCTCTCATTGCGGTGGCGCGCACTGCTGCTTCTTTTTCACCCTTGCCACCCCTCTCATTCGGCGGCGGCGAGAGTGATAACGCAATATCCGAAGAACTTTGTAAGCTTTTACGGCAAGCTATACTCTACTCTTGTCCAATGGACAAAATCTCGCAACAGGATTTACTATTTATAGCTTATGCGTGACTTGAATATACGCATTCCGCTGTCACAGACATTCAGAGCAGTATTGCCTTCCTTTTATTTCTGTGCGCTATTTATCTCTCAAGTTTTTTTTTCCAAGTTAACAAAAATATTGGGGTGGCCCAAGAAAAAACCTGACTATTTTTATTTTTCGGGTCTTGTATCAAAAGATCATATTTTACTATGTTTTACGAGCCCTCTAAAAAAAATTACATATAGTCCAATACAAGCATTTTCACTCACGAATTTTAAAATCTGCAAAAATAGTCAAAATGTAATAATAGAACATTTTTGTTTTTTCCTGTCGTTATGCTACATTTTTTGACATGTAATATAAATAAGTTCTGCGAAGCTTCAGTTAATAATATTAATTTTGAGGGTCACCGATGAATTTTGAAAAATTTCAACTACATTGATTTCGCTGTTTTCGAACGACCTGTAACGCAAAATACCTCGCAAAATAGGAAAAAATGAACAAATGTAGCGATTTAATGTTAAAAGTTATAAAAGGTGGTGAGGAAAAAGACAAAAAAAAAAATGATTATAATCACAATTTTGACCATTTTTGCAGATTTCAAAATTTGTGAGCGATTTTTAATAATGCTTGTATCAGGCTAAATTCTTTAGAGGGCTCTTAAAACATGATAAACTATGATTTTTTTTTATACAAGATACGAAAAACAAAAATAGTCGGTTTTTTTGTACCACCCTAAAAAAAATGTACCAGTGTAAATTTTTAAAATTCAAAATATCAAATAAAACAAATTATAAAAAATTTAATTCGGTTTATTCATACAGAAAATTTAATAAGAAATAAAACAATGTAAAAATTTTCCAAAAAACTAAAATTTCACAAGTGATATATCCAACTAATATTTTTCAACAGTTCAATAAGTTTTTGACAAAAAATCGACAACAAAATCGAACAATATTTTGATGTAAGTGAACATATTTTATTTCAATAACATTTGTCTAATTTTTTTTATAAATTTCATATATGTTCCGAATTATTTTTCTTTCATTTTCGATCAAAAACGAACGATTATGGGTTCATTAAATTTTTTGGATGATAAATAACGATGCGCCAAGTAACTCGTCACATTTCAATCGCGTTCGATATTTTATCCAGTAGAGGTATAGTATTTGGTATAGTCAGTAAACCTCTTTACGATGAGAAAGCAGAGATATAAATCGCGGTGACACTTGGATCCATGTTATTCATGGTTGGCACCTAGTGATAAGTGCATATAGATATATAAAAATACATATACTATACGGACGATATTCCTCGTTCACCATGCTCTCATAACCATCCATCTTTCATCTAAGACTTTAGTCGTTTAAACATTCCCATTGTGACATGAAAATTTTTCATTTTTCATTGTGTGCGCGATTACAAGATGAGGACACCATCGTCGGCCGCAAGATATAATAATGAAAGAAGACGATTGTCTGCTACATTTTATGTGCTTTTACTTAAATTTTCTCTAGATATCTTGCGAATATAAAAAGTCCATTTCACAACCCTCCGCACTGTCTAGTGAAAATATTTTGAATAATATTCTTTCCCACATTCTTTTCATTTTCTTTTCTCTCATGAAAACCACCGCGCCGTTACCCTCTTTAGCAAACATCTATTCCATAAATATTTTTTCTGTATTTATGTCCTTCAGAATATTATTTGTTTGTCATTACAGTAGAGAGCAATGGTTTATTATCGCAGTTACTTGTGAAAAAAAAATTTAATCCTACTTTTAAATGAAAAATCAAATCGAAAATCTTCAAGTTCTATATACAGTTATTATATATTCCATTTTTTTCTTATCGCTTGGAGTGTTCCTTAAAATGTTTATATCATAGGACACTACCAGAGGCCAAGAAAAATTAAAAAAATCTAGTTAATTCGATCTCTGAAAGATTTATCAGGTTTTCTGAAAAAAACGTTCCAGAAGTCGAATTTGAATTCTGTTATTAGACATCACAGAAAATCCATGTACACTTTTTACTTTTATAGTACTACTAATTTAAGTGTAGTAAGATATCTACTAGACAAACCGACACTTGTAAACATTGATAGCATTCACTTGATTTTTATTTATGCACGTAATGAAGATGATAAAAAATATTCCTCATTATTTTTAATATAAAGGAATATACGTACTTGTAATTATTTTTCTACTTTAGGCCTCTGTTGGCCTGATTTTTTGTTTTCTGTTACTCGCAAGTATAATTAAAACTATTTTCAGTATGTTTGCGATAATAGGTTTTTTTTATTTGTCGTCGATTGATATAATGAGAAGAGGATGGATTTTTCAGGATAATTAATTCAACTTGAATGACAATTCCGCTATTAAAACAGCTTCTCAATTAATATTGACCTAGATGCGGCGTAGAATTCCGGCAGAAACTTTCAATCCGCCCTCTGGCAGTCTTTACGTGCCAGCAGTCAGGCGTCCCATCGCGTGATTAAACCTACCGCCGCGTCGCTGCGGGGGTGGCAATTAATTGGACCACTCTCGACGATTATTAATCGAGAACGGCGTACATATACTCAAGGGGGAAAAGGCGCGCATGCACGATTAAAATCTTACTTACGAACTCGGGCTTGCACATCAGTTGTTGCGGGTGGTGCGCGTGTGAAAATTAACTGTCGAGCAGTTAGATTTTTTTAAATACCCAACTAATTCAACTGATGACTTTTTTTAAAGCATGACTTATTGAAGACTCAAAGCCTTTAAAAAATTTGTCACTGTAATAAAAATTAAAGATACAATTTAATATGAAATCCTGATAAAATCAAGATTTCAACAATCAGATTTTTAACATTTTTAGACTCCTTATATTTATTCGGTTTAACAAAAATAGAACGTTTGATGATGATGATAATTTATTGATTTTTGAAAATGATATTTATTTTTACGGATTTTTCAGGGAATTCTTACGATTTATTGAAATATGACAAAAATTTCTATAAAACGAAAGGAAAAAAAAAAAACAATGTTTATGTAACGCAAAAAAATGAGGATTCTAAAAAAAAATTTCATTTAGACAAAAATTTTAGAACCTAACAAATATATTGTTTTCTCCTATTTTCTTGCTATATATACCTACATATCTTTCGTGATTCAGTATATTTTCTCAACCTCCCTAAAAATATATTCTTGCTGCCGGAAGTTATTTTTGTAGACGAGGAAATGAGTATTTAAAAAATTTTTTTTCGAAACATACTAAAACCTCGAGAAACCAAAACATATTATATTAAACAAACATAAATTTACTAAAACTTGAATTTAGAGAAAAATTATCAAATAAAATCAAGTAAATATAAATAATAATAATAAAAAAAAAAAAATTATGACTAATTGATATAATAAAAATATTTCACGTGCAAGAAAATGATAATTTCATCTCCTAGTACTAAACAGATTCACATCACAAATGTTCTGATATAATTTCGTTAAATCATTCATTAAAATTACAATGAATTAGACTGATTTTGTCCGCGTTAAATTGATGGAAACACGATTGAAACAGTATAAGGGTAATTACCTAATACTACTCTAACTACACACATCGACATATAGTCATGTGGCACACCTGTCAATTTATCCAATTAGCACCAATGAACCAATTAGCATAAATGAGGAAGATATATAAGCGTGAATCGACAATACCGACCGTATACGAAATGCATTCAAATTCATTAATGTATGGCCTTGAACAATTTCATACAATCAATCACACGTGAGAAAAATTCACCACCTCTTTTTTTTTTTTTTAATTTAAGCAAAAATTTCAAATCAATAAAAATAAACTTTGTCACATGAATTTTTATAGTAAAAAAAACAGTTTTATATTTATGTATGCGTGAATCATTATTTCTTCTTATTATCTATATCAGATAAAAACACTTTTAACAACAAAACTTAAATATTTCTATTAATAATTACATCAAAAAGAAATTTTTAATTATAAAAAATTTCGATAATATTTGCATGCACAATTAAAATATTTTATGTGCAGTTAATAAAGCATATTTAATAGATTATGACTGTTAATTTTTGTTAAAACCATTAGAATAATGGACCTAATAAATTTTTCAGTATCACGTTAATAATTTTCCGCTGTTTCAATCAATATCATTCACGTAATTTAAATATATGCCATATATGCTCGCATTGCAATGACGTAAATGAAGGTGTATATCATGATACCATAATATATTTCCATGAAATGAATATCTCATTACACATTTTTCAACTATTTTTCTCTGATATGTATATAAAATATTGTGTTTTTCATCTTTTATTTTAATACAAGACTACAATACCTTTAATAATTATATTTAAATAATTATGATTTAAGTGATTTTTAGTTCTTTTTTAATCAAGTTAAACTTATGCTTATTTTTATAGGTATAAGTATTTTGACGAGGTTGAGATTTAAGTGAAGTTTTTCGCGAAATATTCAGGTAGTATACTTAGTGATGAAGATTTTGCTTCGTGATATTATTTCTATAGTTAGTTTAGAGCCCCAAAAAGACCCAAAAAAATTTGCAACCCCCTGTCATCGTTTTAAAGATCATCTCACACCCTCTAAACCCCAAAATCATGGGAAATAATTAAGAAATATAGTGTAAAATGTTTTGTTTCACGATATTATTTTTTCTACAGTTATTTTAGAGTCCCAAAAATAGTTGATAAAATTTACAACCCCCTAGCATCGTTTAATGGCCAACGGCCACCCTATAAATCCCAAATTTGTAAGAAATAATTATGAAATATACTTAGTGTTTATAATGTTTGTCCCGCGATGATATTTTTCTCAGACTTTTGTTGAAATTGAAAAATAAAATTTTGACATTTGAAATTTTACTTGACAATTTGACGCGTTTTTTATTTCGCTCTATCTAGACGATTTCTATAGAAGACAGGATCGTGTCAGTTAACTCGATTCTACAGGATTAGTTGGATATCTCGGTAAGCTCGAGGTATACACAGCTCTCCACAGCTTTCTCTAAGACTGCTTTCCAGGCTTACAAGTTGTTTCAGATATTGTTTAACCTTGATATCTCTTAAAGCAATTGATGTGCTACTCGCAATTTAATTCTAGATGAGCAATGATTGAGACTGTTTCACAACTTCCTCTGCAGGTGCTTAGGCAACTCATTCCTCAGAAACTTTTAATACCTGTCGTCGTTTTTTTCTTTTTTATTTTAAGAATTCAGCGAGGCATATACATATATTATCAGCCACGAAGATTTCTTCATTTTTATTTCTCTCGTAAATCATAGCTCTCATAATCGTCATTAGCATTTGAACATTAAAAGAATATTAAAGTGCGTTTCGTCGCATTAAAGTTCTTTCCAAAGCGGATGTATTCCGACAGAGTCACGATTCGAAGAAAAATATTCTCAGATTGCAAAAAATTTTATATATAAGCATCATAGAGTAAATAAGTATATACGAGTCACAAAGGTTATGATTAATGTTCAAATTACGTGTGTCGTATTTTACACTAAAAAAATAACCTATTTCGTGGTTCATTGTAAATATAAAAATTTTTTTTCATCCAAAAATCATATGAAAAAAAAAAAATTATATGAAAATAAATACTCCAAAAATATAATAAATGTTTAAAATATTATGGTTTCACTATTCTAAACTAAATCACAGTAAAAAATTCAAAAAAAAAAAAAATTCATAATACACTAATTTACATACAGAATATTAAAAAAAAGTATGCGTTTTTTTTTTTTATTTTTTGTCTACATTGGTGAAATTTTTTTGTTTTTTACACAAGGAAATTGTGTAGTTGGATATATTTTATTGTGGATATTTGAAAAATATAGATATATAGCGTGCGAATCGTATATGGTCGAGACGAATTCAAACCCCGACCTGACCTGCGGGCAGGGGGAGGAGACAGGTCGAGTATGATAAATCGCCCGGCCATTAAGTCGATTTCGTGGTTATACAACGAGTCCTCTCAACTTTGTAGATCGCATGCAAAAAGATAATTAGTGCCCTCAACTCTTTACCGACGGCCATCTATACTCGCGCGCGTATTTTTAAAGAAATTCAATATAGTGTCTGCTTGGCCTTAAAAAAATCGGCAATATATTTTGTGATTGGCTCTCGTCGGAAGATACATGACTAATTAAATCTCACGAAAATAAATTTTTTTTGGTGAAAACTAAAGAGCAGAAATATGCCGTAACTCGTCGGTATATATATGCTCGCTGACTGGTTGTATTATAATACAAGAGCATATATCTATTATTAAATTCAAAATGTTGTTCTTTTGATTACTGTCGGGCCCATAAATTTATCGGGTCCAATTAAAAACAGAATATGTGAGCGCGCACGCATCAATATCGCCGCGAGCCAACGGTACATACCTAGACTGAAGAATATATTTCACTCTATTGAAAATTTTTTCCTCTTATTAATTTTTTTATTGCTTGTTCAGAGATATTGTATCGATTTAGTTTGCAAATATTTTTACAAGTAAAAGAAATCGTTGAGACTTAATTTTTTTTTTCATAAATTGAAAAAAAACACGCTTTTTTGTTTATATATTTGTTTTAAATTTTTACACATCAATATTAATGTTTCAGGGATTTTAGACAGTTAATGGTGTTTAATTTTATAGGTATAAAATGATTTTTATATTTATTCAGAATTAAAATTGCGCTGGGTTTACTTTCTCATATGGAAGAAAGTTCCATACTTTAAATCAACTGCTCAGGACGAAAAAAATTCGGGTTTTTTGAATTATTAAGGGGCTCTTGCAGTCTTTGAATAATTTCTCTGCGGCGTACAGTCTTTCTATAGATCTATACTAATAAAACCGATCAACTCGAGTTTTCAAACCGTCACGATTAGTCTTTTGAATTTTTTTCTAAAAGACTTTAGTCTCTGAACTCTCGCGTCTCGCGAGTCTTATATTGTTTTTCCGATTCGAACGTTGCACATGCTTAGAAACAACACTGTGCCAACGAGAGCTTGGAGACTCCAACTTCCTCAGGTTGTCCTACAAAAATTTTTCATGAAGAAATGAAAATTTCTGGCTGAGCTGCTACCAGAACGGATTTAGAATAAATGCCTGAAACCACGCAATATTTCTATTAAACTTTAAATTTATAAATAATATAATTACGTATAATAAAAGTTACATTCAATACATTTACTTGATCTAAATAATTATTTCGTTTTCTAATTATGCTCATCAAATCGCATTTATCGCAAAATAATTATCAAGATTATTTTCGTTCATAAATATAAAAAATGAAAATAATAACAAGTTCGCACGTTTATCAACATAAATAAAATCATAAAGAAAGTCAATTTATAATTGTAATTACTCAGTTGAAATGTAAAATAACAAAATGTAATAATTTACAGTTGAAAAAAATTAATTAATCTGTATTACGACAATAATAGTCGATCTAGACTTTAGTTTATTTATTTATTAGAGACTGCAGTCTCAACGATGAATTGTCTCTATATATGAGAGACGATATACGCGTGAGACATCGTAATGTAGACAAGATACGCTATATGCAAAAGTCCACGCAGTCATTGCAGAGTCTTAAAAAAGCCTGTTTAGTGGATGAAAATTTCAGTGATTTGAGTCGTTCAATTCCACACTATGAAAGTCCGAATTTTTTGGTCTTGATTGATAGAAAAATGTAAATAATATTATATTGAAATAATTCAACCTAGAGTGGGTCAAGGACGTAACATATACATTGTGTTAACTTTTCTGAAATTTGTGTATTATTCATAATTGAGCGATTTATTTAATTGAATGAGATTTCCAGAATGAAATACATAAAAAATATTTTTTAATGCTGCCTGTAGATCATGCAATTATGTGCTTCAGGTGCAGAGGGTCTCGAGGATCGACATTTATGAGCTTAGAGAATCCCGACGTCACTACGACTTGAAGTGGCTGTTAAGTAATACATTTGCTGGCGCGCAGAGTAGCGCGAGATTAATTAACATAAACGACATGCAGGAGAATACCGGTTCCGACTTTGTGCCACGCTGTGTGTTTCCCCCCTCTCGTCTCTCTCATACTTTTCGTTTCTCTCTTCTCTATACGTCGTATTTACTTGTATATTAATTTTCTTGCAAATTAACTCCATAAATATAAAATCTCAGCACGCTTGCAATTCGATGGCGACAACTGATAGAGAGAAAACATTTGTTTATTGCCGTTATTTTCAATTAAAAATATATTTCATCGACATATCATCACCTCTGTAATGAAGTACATCGACTCTGATATGCGTAGTGATGCGTAGTGTATTTATGCCATGCATATAGAACTTTCTCTTTGAAAATTCAATTGAAAATAGTTCGTATCCGGGCTTATACATTTCGGCTAACTTTTGATGTTTAATTTATGATCGGCTTAATGCACGAAAATACTAATTATTCGTTAGTATATTTTATCTATAAAAAAATACCTTATTTTTGTCTGATTATAAAACATCAAACGAATAATTTATATATTGATATTTTATCAAATAATTAGGAGTGTACATTTTTTTTCTGCTCGAAAATTTCATTATTTATTTTATAAAACATCAAACGAATAATTTATATATTGATATTTTATCAAATAATTAGGAGTGTACATTTTTTTTCTGCTCGAAAATTTCATTATTTATTTAAACTTTGATTATTGGTATGTTTATTAGAATTAATTTTTAATTTATTACCCGCCGAACTAATCCAACTTATTTAAACCCAATAGCCGAGTCATAATATTTTTTTTATATTCTGAATTTGAGTCAGAAGATTAATTGAACGGATTTATAGTAACTAATCCAACTTATTTAAACCCAATAGCCGAGTCATAATATTTTTTTTATATTCTGAATTTGAGTCAGAAGATTAATTGAACGGATTTATAGCCAAAAGTAAATAAGACATAAAGTGTTTTCTATATCCGTTAGCAATACGCATAGAAGCCACTAATTGTCCGCGGCATTTATATAGTGTAGCACTAGAAGTATTCTTTTCTCGTCACTAGTAGTGTTCATCATCAGCATCAGTCAACATCCCCAATGATCTCAATATAACTAATCCAACTATCCCATTTAGAAATTCTTAAAATTTGAATTTATAAACTCAAAAATAATCTATAAAATAATATTTTATCAATACAAAAATTTTACGCCCTTCAGATATATTTTAACTATCTCTATTGATATTATTACAAAATTATGCTATTGAAATCAATACGAAATGTCAAACATTTAGAGAAAATTTATCGTAAAAAATATTTAATGCATTAGAAAGTTATTTTCAACATTAATCATCAATTAAATTAAATCCCCACACTATAAAATCTCGAAAAAAATTTTTTTTTCCAAACAAGAAATACAAATTAATGAATTAAAAAAATTAATAAACTCTAAATATTGAAGCGAAAATGGATTTTTAATGAAAAATGATAAAATTTTTATAACTATTGATATATTTTATGGGTTTAATTTCGTATAAACCCTTGATCTCAGTTTATTGGCATAGTTTCATGTTACAACAGTGTAACGACGAGCAATAAAACTTTATTCAAAGCAACCGCACGCAAGAAATTTACGGGCAAATCAGCAATAGACAAAGGTTAATCCTTTAGGGGTTACTTTAGATAACCCTATATTTGTACTTAAAGCATCAAAACAGTCTCCAGAATACGAAGCACCATTGTATCCTATAGATATATGATCATAGGCAGTGCTGTATAGTAACTCACCCGGCTTATCCAGATCGGCTATCTCCACCTGAGAGCTCACTGCGGCAACCCCCAACACCATCACAACTATCGCGACACTCCACCGCATTTTACCGAGTGTTTTGCACCCCCTCTGACACTTTTACCGCAGCACACACATTTGTGCACATACAAACTACAGTTTCAACGCTTTGACAGCCACTAATACACTTCTTAAACATCAGTATAGCTCTCTGCGCCAGCAGTTCCGCTTTGTCAAGCACTCTGTCACCCTCTGGATTACTTCACATCAGACTATTTCAATTAAATCCTTACTCTCGTGCACTAAATTCACTTAACTTTTGCTCCAAAAAAATTATTAATCCCGGAGATTTCATTTTTTCATCTTTGCATAACTCAAACACAGAAAAACCATTGATTTTTTATCACCATAAATTTAATTTTTTGTTTTCTATTTTTTACATAGAGTTTTTTGTTTTAGTGGTAAAATAAAATCTAACTTTTATCGAGAACTTTTCAATAAAATTAATAATTAATAAATGAACTGAATGAGAGGCTTATAAAATTTTTTTTTTTTCTATTTATCAATTTTATTTGTTTTATTTTTGAAAAATATTAGTTATTTATTTTTTATGAGTTATTAACAAACTTCATATTTGCAAGCATTGCATACACAACTTTAGTGTTTGAAGCCAAAGTATAGGATAATGTTTAGTTGTTGTGAATTATTAAAAACTGAGATAGTTGAATTATTATTTGATGGTTTTCGGGTAAGTTTATCGTACGACATCGTTGTGTTACAGAGCATGCGTGCGCGTATATGTGAGCGCGACCACTTAAATGTCTGTCAACACTGCGGCATTTTATTAATTTATTGCCAAACACTCTGATGGCACACAATTTGATTTAATTTCCCCGGTGTCACAAGCACATTACTTGACATTCTCTGTTTGCAATTTTGATTTATCCAAGTAGTATTTATTAATTCCATGGAATTGCACTTGATTTGGTCGGAAAAAAATTTTTAACAGTCTCACAAGTTGAAATAAAAATAATATTTGAAACTTGTATCCTCTGTTTTTCGGGTGAAAGACGTTTGTCGAGCTTTTTCCACGTGGCGCGCGGGCATTCACACGTCGAGACTAAACCCGTGGCGGCGCGATACTGAAACCATTGAAGAGCGCGTCTGCTCGCTTACCACCGTTCGCTCCTCGCCGACAATCGGCCGTTCCCGGCACCTCTCGGAATACATACAGCCACTTCAGTGGATAGCAGTGATGTTAGATGTGTTTTTTATATATTTATTTCGTCGTTAATGATGTGGGACGGACTCGTGATCGCGGTTGCCAACAGTGTCGGTAATTAAGGGTGGCTAATGAGCTTATATGATCAAAACAATACTCGAGTGAGCGACTAGATGAACTTGGGGGACGAGTCATTGATCGACAAACGTCAGTTATATCCCTCATCACGTGCATGGAATCCTTATACTGATGGAATTTTTTTACTTACTTATTACTTTTACAATTTTACTCACGTGGACGTTAATAATAATTTTTTTAATGATAGCATATGCAAAATGCATTTTTATGTTAAATTAGTGATCAGTAAAAAACATCAGATATAATTATTTAATGACATGAAAGACTCAAAATAATCATATATGTTTGTATAAAAAATCATTCAAATAAATCAGTCAATTATTTATGCAGTTGGGTGATAGATAAATTTTTATAGACGTGATTTTCAAGTTTTCTTGAAGATTTAATGATTAAAAACGTGTTTTTGGTATAGGTATATGATTTTGTTGTTTGATCTAGTATAGTTGGTGAGGGAACTATATTTATCCCGTGTACAAAAAAGATTTTTTTAATTTATGATGAATTTAAATCTGAATTTTATTTAAAAGTCATATTTTGTGATTCATCAAGAATTTTGTGATTTGACGGTAGAGTTGAGAAATGTAGATTTTGAATGCAATTCAAATTTATAATGAATGAGTTTTTTTTCGTAATGAAAAAATTCCACTAGATGAAATTCACCCTCATTTTTATTGCCTATATGGATACTTCGATTTTCACACTTCCGGCGGTTATTTTTTTACTGACTCAATCCTTCGGGCAAAGTTTTAAGGATATTTTCCCCTGTTTGCAGGCAACATAAAATAGTCTTAAAATGAACTTGTGACAGTTTTACCCTCGGGTGATTTCAGATAAGATCGATCCACCGTCCTTAATCAGTTCTATTTTCAGAATTAAAATAATTTCTTCTCTAAAACTCAAAAAATCTTCATAAAAAAATTTTAAATGCTGTAAAAATTTGAAGTAAGTATACCAACTGAGTAAAATAAATAATAGTTCTGGAAAAAGCTTTAGATCAAAATATTCGAGACTAACTATATATAATTTTGTTATGCCCGCCACCCTAATTTTATGTGGCAGTTATAATACGTTATATTGACTTAGTATTAACGTTACAGTCAAAGAGTGAATTCTATACACCAATAAACATGAGTATATATGTCACCTCGTGCACTTGCACTCGATTATTCTGATGCTTCGGGCTTGGGTGGTTGTCGAAACGAATTCGAACTCGGTGTAGATACACATTACATGCATGCTCATCATCCATAGAGCGCGTTAATGTGACGTTATGAAGATCGATCATGCCTCAAGCGACTGGTGATGCGGGCGTATCTATATAGTCTTCCATTACGAATATCCAGTATATAATAATCGACTGGCTTTTTACTCGATATCCAGTCATCATGTCGTTGACGATGGTCAATAACTGTATGAGCAAAAAACAAAAACAATATAAAGGTAAATGCGGGGCAAAATGGTGTTCCTGAAAAAACGAGTAAATTTTTTTTTCTTCCATCGCGACAACTACCATTGAATTTTTTTCTAATTGCAATCAAACTTTATTTAAACTACCATCTAATCATCTGTCTTACTTTTGTGCTGTCTTCTGAGCGTTTACTGAAATTTGACATCAGTAAAACAGTATTTTATTAGGCAACGGTAAAACTATTTCTGTAATTTTTGTTTTTTTTTGGCGAGATTCTTAATGTAAAAATGGCACGTAGGGGAATGGATGGCAAAATGGAGTATCTGAAAAAGAATAGTAAAAATTTCTTTTCATCATACATCCGTGGAAAGTTTCTTTTTTTCACCCTGTTTAGCGGACGGAGAAATGCACTTTTGGTCCCATTTAAATCAATGTGATGTTGCGTTATTTGTCGTGTTAAATGGAATAGAATTGTCGTCACTTTTAACCCCTAAACAAACTAGGAAAATCAAATATTTCCATGAACTTTTGATGAAAAGGTCTATATAGTGTATATGATATATACCAACGGAGAAATTGATTCTGCATAGTTGTGGAGAAACTGATATTATGCGTATATATCCAGATTTCATTGCTCTAGCAGCATGTCTACTCGCCTAAAACATGGCAGCCAATAGACAGTTTGTGTTACCACATGCACTAATGTTTCCTGGAGTATACTTGTCTGCCATCGATTGACGTTCAGCTTGTAAACCAAATATCACCTTGAAATAAAACATGGCTTTGTCTGCGTCAGTGCTTTCTACTTCATTGTTTTATACAAAACAACGATGTATTTAGAACATATGTTTTACCACGTAATTTACAAAAAATTTATTTTATTTTTTTACAATGAATTTTTACATTCTGGCCTTGATTTTAATATTGAATAATATTTATCGTATTATAAATTATCGAAAAACTGATATTATATATCAAAAAAATATTTTTGCAAGTGTGAATTTTCTACTGAAAATAAATAATAAGTAAATACATGCGATTTAATTAATTAAACCGGTGTTTATTGAAGTTTTAAGTGTATAGCTATTTACAATCGAATTTGGCAAATTGTCACTTTTTAAATTAAATTGGTAAACAGCGGTGTGTATAATTTAATAATTCGCATATAAAAGGAGCGTAATTATTACCTTGAAACTACTGGTTTATTTGTACTGCCAACATAGATCGATTTACGTGGTTTCAGAAGTATATACACAATTGCAGGATTTCAATGGAGGTAAATATGTATCGATAAATTGAAATCCATGTCAACCATGAAGAACTTTCGTAAATAGCAGCACTTTCTATCATGTGATATTTGTAAATGTACACAGGCCATGTGTGGAAAAGCGAACAAAAAGAAACTCATCCCGAGGGGCATTGTAGGCGGCAAGGGGAAATATATCTCTGAAGAAATTGCCAAAGACGTGAGCAAATGGTCCGTTTCCGAATTTATGTTGGTGTTTACGCGAAGTGGACCTTAGAAGTGCCGGAAAAATGGTTATATTGGTGTAAGCAGCAGACTAGAAGTCCGTTTTATCTTGTTGTACAAATATATGATTTTTTGTGGCCAAAAAAAATTTCAGAATATTATAAAAAAAAAAAAAATTAAATTGGAATTTAAGTAAATTTAAGTAAAAAAATATCTTTACTTATAAAAGTAAGGATTTTTTTTTATTCTTACAATGCGGACATTTTTTAAATAATTTTCAGAGCATATTAGATAAATATATTTTGAATTTAAAATTTTGTAGATTATTTTAATGACATTTTCAAACGCTGTTACAATCGACACCACAGGCATTATCAACAAATTTATACGCTTTTAGGGATAATATTTATTTATTTAACTCATTTTTGTAGTTATTTCTTCAAGCTCATAAACTATTATTTAACTCAGTATATCATCCAAATTTATACGTAATAAATAATAAGTGTAAAATCAGAAAAAAAAACAGCAACGCCTGTAACTTTTGACACCGTAAAACAATAAATATTTTATTTCAACTGTTCTATATATATTAGTTATTACAAAAAAATTTGTGTTGACCCAATGTTGTATTATTCTTTACATAATATTTATCCAAATTTAATATTGACTGATTTTTACACACCACTGTTTTAACTACACAATAAATATTGTAGAGAGCAAACGGGAAAAATCGCAGAAACAAAATACAATAATCCTGAATAAAGCTGCGCGCTCCAAGTACAGTTGTAGGAAAAAAAAAACTTTTATTGAATTTAAAAATCCAACCAATATTTCTAGCATTAAAAAATTTATTCAATTAAATTTGCTTAATAAAAATGGCAATTCACTTAATAAATATAATATCGAAATCTGCTGCAATAAAAAAAATCATGTGGTTATTTAGCGAATAATGTCGATACAGAAATCAAAATTCATCATGTCCGTACGTGTCGCATACACGCCGAATATCGCGCCAGGTAAATATATGTAAAAAAACAGAGACGTCTTGACGACGTGACGAAAAAAAAAACTGGTAAGGAAATAACAAGTCCGAAATGCCAATGTATAGTTAAAACTAAAGGTGCAAATGGAATAAGAAGGAAAAGTATACAGCACCTCAGAACGTGAGGTGAGACGATGGGAACCACGCTTCAGGCAAACTTGGATTATGCAGATTGGCCCGTGTCGGACGTGCGAAACACGAGGTCTTGCGCGTCGCCCTCTTGCCATTTTAATGAAAAGTTCGTTGCATCTAACGACAGGAGTTAGAGTTGTTGAGTTGACGTGTACATCAGTTGGAATAAGACGGAGATAATCCATTACATATGCGATGTATCAATCGAACTGTCGTTTATGCATTTTCAAATATCATCGTACGATAATTCCTATAAATGGATTTTTATAAGCACTCATTCAACATTGTCCTAAAATTCTGATTTATTCTTATCCCTCTGTATTATATATCCGTTTTTTTTTTTTATATGGATAAAAAATTAATTGGACATTAAGACGATTTTATTATTATTATTAAAACATTTAAATACTGTGATTAAAAAAACATTTTATAAAATATTTAAATATACACATGCATATCGAACAAATAATGTCTCACTTTGTGCATTCACCACATAAATATTGATACAATCACAAATTTTACATATATACCTATCAATTATAAATAGCCGTTTTATGCTGCATATTTTATATATCATTGTCAATACATCTTCGAGAATATTTCATGCAAAACCTTTTAAAAATCTATCGGCAGCGTTATTATAGAGAATTGATCCGATAAAACCGTAATTAGGGTGATCGCTTTGCGGATCGAGAGATTGTATACCCAGTAGTTGTGCATGAAAAGCAACGTGGGGAAAAACATTTTGATTGGGCTATCATACAGTGCGGATCAGAGTATATAATCGGGTTGAGAAAGGTACCGCAATACGGAAACACTAAACAGCATTATTCTAGAGAAAATATGCATATTCATATTTATAAATAATTTACAAAATAAAAAAATGAATAAAAAAATTTCAAAAAACGTATGACAATATCTATTATTTGAAAATAAAAATATTTGAAAAGTAGAATTTATAATGTATAATAATCAGTGATGTAAGGGTGCAAAATTGTAATAAAAAAATTTTAATTTCAAATCGAGTGATTTCGCAGTTATTTTTTTACTGAATAAATCAACCATTTAAAACAACACTGAAAAATCGACGTTTAAACGCATGTAAATATTAACCGACAAGTAAATTAATTAAATTATTTCTTCAGGACGTTTTTTTTCTTGTGCTGACAAAGTGTTGAAAATATTCCAGCAGGTTTTTAGTGTATAAAAATAATAGTGAGGGAAAGAGAATAAATTTGGTGAAGCAACGATTCAGGACGGTGCGATAATAAAACGTTCAAGAGTGGGTGGTATTAAAATAAATAGCGAGATGCTAAACAGCATTGGGTGAGGGCGAGCCACCCGGGCAAATTCATCCAGCTTCACATAACCAATGTCGGTCTATATGCAAGCTCGACATGGTGCATGATGCAGTTTAAATCCCGTACGACATAAAACACACTCCGCACAAACATCGTAGCAGCGAACGGATCAGGGTTGTCCTCCAATACAGAGGGGACGGGTTAACATGGCTGATCGTTACACACGTGCACGCGACACACGATCATATCCTCTGGCCAATGTCCGCGGTACATTACTCGTGATACATCAAAATTGCACGCGCGATATAAATGCTCCATCTCTATCCAGGCGTCGGTTCGATCAACGCGTGAGATTTGACGTACATGTACATATCAATTGCGGCGACCGGCACGTTCAATTTGATGCATGCATTATTATAAGGAAAAATCCTCACTGGTTTTCAGATTTATTTTATATTCTCTCTGATTTTAGAAGATTGAACTATTGCAAAATTTCCAACTATTTTAAGAAATCAATAAAAAAAAATTGTCATATTTCTAAATTGAATTTCGGGCGATATTTGTTGTTGTTGTTGTTGTTTTTTTTTTCATTTTACTATATTGTGGTAGAAAATGGTTCATGAATTGAGAAAAAGGTTCAATCGAATCTTATTGGATCTACTCTGAATACCATTTAAATTGAGAACGGATAGTATTGTAGATTTTCATTGAAAGGAAAATTTTTTTACAAAGCATTTTATCCAATAAAAACCACGAAAATTGTTTAAAATTTAGTTTTTAACTGTTGAACAATATCTGAAATTATTAAATAGTTTCGAAAAAATTCAAAAAAATAATAATAACCATTCAGAAAGATTGTCTTACATTCAATCTTTATTTTAATGAATTTTTCGAAAACTTTTAAAATTAATAATTAAAAATGAAACTTTGTAGAACTTATTTATATTCTACGTAAAAAAATATGCTACAACGAAAACAGGAGAAAAAAAAATTTTTTTACAATCACTTTTTAACCTTTTTTTGGAGATTTCAAAATTCGTGAGCGACTTCTAAAAATGCTTGGATCAAGCCAATTTTTTTAGAGGGTTCTGAGAATATGATAAACCATGTTTTTTTGATACGAGACCAAAAAAAACAAAAATAGTCCATTTTTTTGGGCCACCCTAATAGTATTTCTGTAGGGGCGTTATTTTTTCCGTGCTGATTGAATTGAAACCGATATTAACGTGTATTAACAAGAGCACGATGTCTTAACAATTCGCCCACGTGTGCTTGGGTATTTTCTACAAGCCGAGAGGTATAAAACTGTTAAAACTATTGAAAGAGCACAGTTGTGCAGAAATCTAGTATCATGAGTTGTAATTTGCGTCGAGCTATTACATAGAAAGTCCCCAGAGGTGCTGTTCTCTTCCATTCTCCTTCCATCTCTATCTTCTGCTGCAGAAGCGCGTGGTACCAGAGTTTGCGTGTATCTCTTCCACTCCGAAGAGCTTTTCCATGCCTGGCGATAGTTCGTATAACGGAAACGAAAAGTTTCCTTCCGAGGATTACGTGTGCGGACCGCAGAATGATAGGACTGTAGGTGTGTGTGTGTGTGTGTGTGTGTGTGTGTGTGTCAGTGTTTCAGCCAAAACTCACTCTATCTCACCTCATTCTTTCGGGTGCTTTCGCGTTGAGCCCGTTAAATCACGTTAATTCGGCTCCACCACTAGATCATTGAAATAAAAAAAAAAAAATTAAAGCTAAAGCTCGTCTTTATGAAGAGTTTATATACTTGGGTATACTGTAATGCACACTATCATTTCCAATGTTAAAATTGCTTTTGCAGAACAGTGAATAGAAATGTACATCACACTACTTTCTCCATTTCCATCAAACCTCCGCGTGCTATTCCCTCCGGAAGTAGATATTTCTCTACTTCCGTTTACTTTGAGCCCACACGGGCTACTAGAGTGCGCTAAATCGACCTATCGATATCGTAATCGTCTACTTCCGAATATTACCGTATTCCATTCTTGCACAGACCACGATACATACGGCTTGCTAGAAGGATTTGAAATTTATGGACGCCATTACGGCCAAGTCTTCTCTTCGCTTATTCGCATTCACGGAACCTATAAACATATAATCTCTAAAAATAGTTTTTTTTCTCACATATTGCAGAATTGGAATTTTCTGTAGTTTTCTTCACTTCAATGTCAAAATATTATTGCTATAGAAAAATTATAAAACCAAATAAATTGCTTGTACAGTATTTACTTATGATTCTATAATATTGTTTTCTAATTGATAAATAAATGAAATTTTTTAACTTTTTTTTATCTCTTTTACTTTTAGAGACATTGCTGTTTTTTTAAAAATTGTTTTTTCAAAATATCTCGAAAACTAATGAAAATATTGAAAAAATGTATTCAACATTTTTTTAGGAGAATTAAATTTCCTATTATTTCTTTTTTATGATATTTTTCATTATCTCGCTTAATTACTGCGTTATCCACAAAAATGTATTTAAAAAAATACGAAAACTAAAATTTCCAAAAGTATAAGCTTTTTAAATTGGTTTGAGAAAATTATTTAAAAATTTATTTCTTATTTTAAAACAATTTTTCGAATATATTATCCCCTTTATAGAATTATAAACGATTAAAATTTTGTTTTTAAGTAAAAATTTCCTTTCAATAAATATAAAGTCGATTTATAACATTTAAAATTAAATTTATATGTTTAGTGGATAAACATCATTTAAAATTTCCTTATCATTTTACAGTTGAGCTAAAGGATTGAGAAAAATCTTGATGAATTTCAAGCGTTTATGTATAGTTCCTCGAATAAAAATAAATACATTTATGATTATGAACATAAAGCAGGAATTTATCATGAATTCGTTTTAATAAACAAAAAGAAACATTTAATAAACTTTTGATGTATTTTCACTGCACACAAATCAAAATTCATTTAAAATACATCAAAACTTCAGCATTCAGCATAAAAAAAAATTTTTTTGCGAAACATCCTACATCTTTCATAAGTTCATCAAATGTTCGACACCATCTATTGCTTCGCACAATAGCTGTGCAAAACCGTTTAAATGAAAATTTTTCGACCTTTTTTCATTAAAAAGCAATTTTCGATCAATTGTTACAAATGTAATCTAAATTTTCACAATATCTAAATTTATGATCGCACGGCACTAAAAAAATCATAAACTGGTGAGACGCTATTGAATATTCAACGACTTTTGTTTATAACTCTAGAGAAATATCGATTTTAGAGCACGAACATTCGAAGCTAAGTAACACCGACGGTGCTTAGACTTGCTGCATCTTGTGGTTTTGCGATATATGTATACAAACATAACACCTGATGGCGTGAAAGCTCTATCGTAGGTTTATACCTTCGCGTATATAGCTCAAGAGTGTGTTGTCTATTTTCATGAAAACGTTCCAACGACGACGTTATAGTGAACACTGTTTGCGCATTGAACGAGTTTATATACCTATACGCTTGCGACAGATATTCGTTCGCACTTATTTGCATACAGGCTAAATACGGCGTGGGATCGTCGGTGGGAGATTAAGGGGCAATAGTCAGATGAGGGTGTAAAATATTGCAATGTATAAACAATTATTGTAAAAAAGGTGGCAATACTTAGCATTTATGACATCATCAATTGGAAAAAGAACCACCGCAGGGGTCTTATAATAATCTTCTTGGCATCAAGAATCAACGATGGGTATCGTCTATAAATTTTCGGTCTAAAAAACCGTTAACAGTAAATCAGACGCTCCGTAAATGCGGTAACATAAATATTAAAGGATATTGCAAAATACAGTGTTCACCTCATTCGATCTTGTTTATTTATTAATATTGTTTTTTAAGAACTATACCGTTTCACCTTAAAAGTATATTTAGTATCTTGTAAAACAACATAAATATCACACAACAAAAACTATATCCAGTGCAATATATGTATAAGCAGGTTTTATTGTATTATTTTTGTTTATAATACGCCTCACAAAAAAAGAGTCGTAATTTATTTTATTTATGCAAAAAAAGTTATATTTTTCATATGATTTTATATATTTTTATAACTCGGATGTAAAAATAATAATAATATATTTTGATAATATTTTTTAATAAAAAAAAAATATAGAAAA
This sequence comes from Macrocentrus cingulum, assembly GCA_002156465.1. NCBI lineage: Eukaryota > Metazoa > Arthropoda > Insecta > Hymenoptera > Braconidae > Macrocentrus > Macrocentrus cingulum. The sequence continues at coordinate 9,709 of MVJL01001010.1, read as the reverse complement.
TGATCTACCAAAAAAAAAAAAGGAATAAAACAATTTTCACTGTTCCAACTGTTATCTATAATCTGTTTAATTTTTTTTTTGCTGTCCAATGAGCTTTTGCAACCTTGGGTCCTATCTGAAAGCATTATAAGGCCAAGCATTGGCTGTACCAGCCCCAAAATGGAAAAAATTTGATATAAAAAAGTCGCTCTTTGTTGTATAAATTATTATTATTAGAAAATTCGAATAAAAAAGAAGAGTTGAAAAATTTACATTGACCCTGTTGATTATTTGTTTGTTTGTATTTTATGAATATTTATTTCGCTGATAATTCTTTTGAAAATTTGCCTAATAGTGTAATGCTTTATTTTTTACCCACCACCAAATTTTTATTGATTTTTGAATAGTCGACTCTTACGCCAGTAGTACTTAAAATTTTTCTTCTTTTTATAGCAAGCATTTATTCTATTTTTACAATTTTGGTTTTTAAAAAATCATTATTATCCGACATAGCAGTTTTCTCCATCTTTTCCGAAATTTTTTGGATTTTTTTTTCGATGAGAGTAGACGTATGCATTAAAATATGCCACTGGTGGGAATTATGCTATACTGAGTCTTTTTCATGGCCTAATTTTTAATAATATCAAAAATAAAAAAATTTCCTATTACCATAATATAGCTAAATAACAGAGTAAGGTGTAATAATTGAGACCACCGAAGAAGGTCACTATTGCTGCAAGCAAAAATAATTATTCCACCTGTCAAGGAATTAATAACATTTCGAAATTCGTCAGAGCATACCTGAGGTGAAGAGATAAATTTGTAAACTCACGAAGCCCTAGAGGATTAGTGGGCGTCGAGAAGAGAACGACGTGGTCTTTGCGGTCCTACCGCAGTTTGATGGATCGTGATCCCTGTGTAATTGATTAAGTCGAAAGTCGATCGAGCAAGTTGGCCAGTTAAATATTGGTTTGACCAAGATGAAAGTTGAGAAATTATATCGCATTGGAAGAAATGAAATTCTAAGATACACACGAAATACAAATCAATTCCTCACTAAATACGTACACACGATTAATTAGTTTAGTTTCTAGACAAATAATATTTCATATTTATAATATCCATTTTGTTTATTTTATATGCCAAAATATTTCTTTAACATCGTTTGTAGAAAAAAAAAAAAACTCGATCTCATCAATCTGAGTCTCTAATTCAATTTCTCTGTGTAATTTGAAACAACTCTTCAAAGCAATCAAGAGCGTCAATATTTATGCACAGAATGCATGCTTTCTAGACACTGCAGTGAACACGCACCTCAAGAACAAAGTAAATCCTTCTGAGCGCATTTTTCCCCGAGATACAAGGAGACCATCATCACGCGTTCTGTGCGTTGATGATGCCTTGAAGTTTTTTTTGAGTATGACAAACGACCGGTTTTGCTGCTTCAGTCATACATATATTTTTTTTGTCTTTGGAAGAGATGAGAGCTTGTTTCTGCATCGTCGCCCTATCGCTTCTACAAAGTCCGTACAATAATTATCATATATAAGAGCGAGGCTTTTCAAAAAAAAAAACATGCACACGCGAAGCCAGACATATTGAAAAATGAAATAATGATCTCTTCTAAAAATACCATCAAGTGCGAATCTGTACCTATATCATCATTACCACCTGAAATTTCATGACACACGATCACGAATAATTTTCCACCCCTTGAATCAATCAATGTTTATTTCTATTTAAAAATATTATCTCGTTTATTTAAATCTAAATAAACAATCATAATTTTTAAGTTGAATTTCACGATGAAAGAATACTGTAAATGAGTGAAGGAATGACAACTGAGGTGAATAAACTTTTGGTCATCGTGTGCATCTTGAGTGCTGAGGTAAACACATTTTCGTCTTCGAAGAGCGATGTCTCGTGACGACGAATCATTGTTTGCAAACACCACTTTATCCTCGCCGCTTTATCTATAATAACAAACAATCACTGTCTCAATATATATACAATCTTAACGAGTATCTGTTTCATTGACATGTTGCGCAATACACTCGATAGGACAGCTCGATCAAAATATATGGTAATTAGATAGTAATATTAGAAATATCATTCTCGAGAATTGTTAGATGCACGTTGAGGAATTGCTAGTATATAGCTTATTATTACGCGATTGAGTCTGGTAATTCAAGTATTTTTGCGTATAAAGAATTTCGGTCGAGTATTAATTACAGTGTATGAAATGAAAGGAGTGTAATTTACACTATGCAGATAAATTAAAAATCTACTCTGTCAATTTTGCAATCGATACAAATGTGTTATTATAGAAGGAAATATTCGTTTGAATGGGTCATATCCAGTTGCAATGCTGCAATAAGACGTTTTTTAATTAATTTTCTCGCAAACGATCTCCTGAGCGCATTAAAAAAAAAATTGTTTGGCGTTGACCACGGTTTCTCTGCTTTAGATTATCATGAATGAAAAAATAAGTCAGATTCTTCTAGTGGATACATAAAAATACAGATATTAATCAAAGGAATAGTTGAAATTTAAATTTTTGACAAAATGATGATTATTCAAAAGTTTCGATTTTTGACAGAAATTATCAAACAAATTGTTTAAAAAATAGAAATAATTATCAGAAACTTTATTCCTTTGATTAATACTTGAGAAATATATCTGAGAAAGCAGCGTTAAAATTTCAAATCGATCGGACAAGTCGTTTTTGAGAAATCGTGGTCACAAATTCCAAAAACATCATTTTCAGCAAAACACGTTTAAAGTTGAACAGCTCCTACTCTAGCCTCTGTACTTCCTATACTTCCCAATGCTCGATATCTTCCAGAATGATTTTCGGATCGGTTTGAAATTTTCCAATTTATAATATTAGAATTAATTTTCATATTTTAAACGAGTGCCAATTTTTTATAATTATGAATCTTCTTTGTAAAAATGTTATTAAAGCATTTATTTATTATTACAATTAAAAGTAAAAATTACCTCGTAGAACATGGTTCTTAAAATACTTAATTTTTTTGTAAAGTAAATCCATTTCTTTTTATTTTATTATTCTCGTATTTTTTAAACAGACAACGCGTTGACGAAAATATAAAAAGAGCCCATCAAGAGACGTGATGAAATATTTCGCACTAATTTTTTTGCATGGAAGAAACAAGTGTGCACGTTTAATAACATAATTACAGACCGGCAACGTCTGCAAACTTCTACACCTTATACTTTGCACGTACCTATGCAATTAAACGCATAAGTCGCCGTCTTCACCTTATTTCCTATGTGTGTGTATGAGGTACCTTTGAAAAAAACTTTTTCAAAGCGAAAAATGTCATAGTTTCTTAGAATTTGTTTTAACTGACAATTGCATAAATTTGCAATAATTTGTGTTCTACAAATAATTCAATGAAATACGAGAGGGTGACGATTCCGATGTATGTCGTCGAATGGCTGCATCTGTGCTCCCTTACTGTCGACACTTTCATGCTTAGTCAATTCTCGTTTTTCTCTTTCCATGTGATGTATACATCAAAGCTTATTTTTCTAGAATTTTTTTCTGCTCTCTTGTCGAGATAACAGAATAACGATGATGACTACAAAGGACAGAATTATAGCCGCAAAGTGACATTCCTTCCAAAAAAAAAATAACAAAAAATTAAATAAATACGTATGATGACAATACGAAAAAACTTCTATATTGAATATCAATTAAAAAAATATAAGGTCAATAAAATTTTTTATATATTAATTAAAATAACATTTTCTCAATTTTCAGATTCTATTATTGCACATGCAATTTCAGAATCGATTTCAAAACATTTCGTATCAGTTTTAACAGAGTAGTAGAAACTTGTTTATGAATCATGCAAATTATGCACTGTGTCCGCGCCCAATTCACTCAAAAATTTCCATATTCATAATTTCGTCAGTTCTCATCACTCATCAGAGGAATCGTTTATTTCATTTATTATTTAAACATGACTATCAATCAACTTTAACTCACGTTGACGTAAGAAAAAGTATTGCTTTTATCCGAGTTTTTAACGTGATAAATTTCAAATAATCTCATTGGAGATGGCGTTTGTAGAAAATAAAGAGATAAACGACAAATAATTAAATAATGGGAAAAAGTTTCCATTATTTTTCTAAGCGTATATTTCGTACCATTAATTTGCCAGTGTAGGACGGATGACATGACAATTAGTTCCGAGGGATGTCCTCCATTAATTAATAAATTATAGGGTGAAGAGAGTGGGGCTCTCTGACGACGTGCGGCAGTTGGACATTGACGAAGACTGAACGATGTGATCATCGTCGGCACAGAGCGCCAGTGATTTTCAACATACATTTCGCACGTATACATCATTTGAAAGTGGTTTTTCTATATCTCAGTATTTTATATATGTTGAAAATGTGCATTTTCAAATCTTGCTTGCGATATTTTTCAGCACCACCTGTTGGGAGCAGTCAGACTGCAAATAAAAATAATAAATATGCTTGTCTGTGTGCCATTGACACTGAATGTAACTCAGCGACAGTTAGATTGCATATTGTCGACAAAACGACCTGTTCTCACGTGCATATTTCACGGGAGGTTTTACAATAAAAAGGCTATATCAACTCTAAAATGTAGGAAAAAAATTGCTCTAAGGTTATATGTAACATATACAAACGCTGATATATGTCAATAGAAATAATTCTAGTGTGCAAAGAAACCTCTGAAAGCTGAGCGATATCGGAGTAAAGAATAAAAATGCGCTTGCTCAATATATACGAGGGTAGATATTTATGTAGGGGATGATCGATAAAGAAATAAATTCATAAATAAACAGTGGGCCTGCAATTTGATCAAATATTGATGCAAAATCGTGATGATATTTCTTAAATTTATAGAAAAAAAAATTTTTTCAACTCTTTGAAACATAATCAAAAAATGTATCATCGAAAGTTGATTCGTTTAACCGCAATACATTATAAAATTTCGTTTGAAACAAATGAAGATCGCATGTGTCCCAATTTTTCTAAATTTTATAAAATTCTTGGGAAACATTGCTATGGAAATATCTCGCTTGATAGACAGTCGATCGAGGTAATTTTGGATTCATTCGACAGGAAATCGACGATATATATATAATATCCATGAATAATTACATGAAAAATAAATTAATTCCAGCGTTATTTCAAATTGAGATTTCATTTGATCGAAAAATCGTTTTTTTTTACTGATGTAAAAATACTCGAGAGGTCTCGCGCTTTAATTATAGCATGACTGTTGACGTGCAAACTACTAAAATGAGATTATAATTTCTCACTGCTTCCATCATCAAGTTCTTTTTTAATTTTTAAATAATTAAAAGTTTCCATAACTCGATTGGAATTATTTCTGTCTACAGTTAAATTCATCCCTTGCACTTAAAATTGAATATTTTACATGATGTCAACGACGCGGGACTTAAAAAACTCCTTTTTTAAGTGAAATAAATGATTAATTAATATACTATTTTTAATATAGACCTCGTCGTATAATAGTTAATTGATTAATAAATGATTCACTGATGCATTATGATGAATTAAGAAAGTAGAAGCAGTTGAGAATGAAATTCAGCATATCCCTTCTGTATTACCATCTATCCTCTGGGTTATTTCCCCCATCAATTGGAGCGAGAGGAAGATCATAACCTCGCCCTACATATATATACCTTCCTCTCAGAGAAACTGTATCGGATATACGTTCTCGCGGATGAAACCGCCACTTAGAAACTAAAATGTTCGCCTGTGGAATAGGTTAGTTAAGGAAAGCATCATTTATCCCCACGACACTTATATAGTTTTGTGTTCTCTAGTTAGTTAGTTTCGCAGGTTGTTTCTTCAACTCACCATACAAACTTGGTTTAGGCTAGGTTCTCTGAATAGGGTCGGTGGTTTTTTTTTACATTTTTCCCCTCACTTGGGCTGCCTGCAAAATCTCTACAGATATGCATGTGGAATAATAAATATATGCCCAACGCGCGCTGGAGAGGTTGATCGTTAGATTATTCCGTCGTCAGACCCGCCGATGGCACACCAACTCTTGACAATAATATACGGATATCCAGGCGGTCTGTGTGACTTTGGGACTGACGTTAATTAAATCGAAGGAAGCAAGGAGTCTGGCAATACGATGTCTACAAGATTTTGAACACAGATCTGGATTTTATGGTGTGTACGAATGGTGTTAATCGTGGTGAGATGTCAATTAGTAAGAAAACTTGTGTCTGCGGTCTTGATAATTATTTTAGAATTGATAAAACTGTCAGTTGCAATCTTCATCGAGAGTTTTTCAGTTTAAAATTAATTAAATATTTGAATTTCGGTTGGATAATTTAATTTTTTAATGTTTTAAAATATCTGTTCTCGACATATTCAATCAAAAATAATATTAAAACACGATTATGTATAATAATCCTTTGTGAAAATATTTTTAAAAACTTTTATAACATTTTTTTTTTTCAAATGCATTAATGGAAAAAAAATTAAATGCTATTTTTTAATTAATAATATTTATAACGATTTTTTATTAAATCATTTTTTTTTTTTTTTTTTCGTACGTTAAAAATATAAATGGGTCGAGGAGCGAAGAAAAAAAAATAGTGCAACACCAAAAAAATATGATATACAACGGAAAGCCATGAAGATAAATTTCTCAAGGGAAAAAGTCAGCCAAACATTTATCTTTCATTTTATTTATTTATTATTTTATCGTTTTTTTTTTTCTCCCTACAAGACTTGCTTCTCTGTCTTCGCACATTTACCAGGCTTCTTACCAGGAAGTTCCAAGTACGTTTACAATGAAGGAACTCGGTGTAAAACAGAGGATGTTTATTTGCGCATGAATACAGGCGCGCGGGGAGTGAGTCTTGCGCTGCCTGACGCATCTGCGCAGGCAATTTTATAACGGTATGTGTGTAAAACTGCAGAGTTCACTAAAGCTATTTCCCTCGATGTTTATAAGCACACTACGCACTCTTTTCGCTTTTCTTATCATTCTCATCATGTGCTTGATACACACACTCGTTCACTTTGTTGCACGTAAATAGCCGAGACAAAGTCGATGAAACAAATCTCTGAAGTAATACGCACGTGCGCGCGTTCATAGCGCGCACATGGATCCAAAGATTGATAAGTAACTTCTTATAAGAAAATAATAAAAATAATTATGCGAAGCAGTATAGAGCTCTGCACTTGCTTGAGCCCATTTTTTCTGATATTGCTAGTTGAAATATGGCATAGTATTCAATGAATCCAGAAGTAATTATTGTAAATTTTACATTTTTTCGTACTCTTTCGGTGCAAATTATATGAATTTTCGATGCAAACAGCGTAATTTTACTTGAATGTTACTTGGAAATATGTTTTTATGCAATAAAAAAATTAGTAGAATGGGAATGTGCAAGAATTTGAACTTCCCGCACTTTTGGAGACGTCCGCACTCACCAAAAACTCGGGAAGAACTGTCAGTTTTTGTGGGAAAGTTCAGTACCAATAATTGCTGTGGTATCTCTGACGTATACTGATAAGATAGCAAGCAGTGCTGTCCAGTTTTTCCCGGGCTTTCAAAGAGTGCAGACGTGTCAGGGTGTACAGTGAGTAAAAATTTTTTATATCACTATTTTTATTACTTTTCCCTTATGCATCCCTTATGCAAAGCGTCTTTTATCAATAAACTACCGCTATGCATAGACCAAAGGTGTACTCTATGGTTTAAACATTTTTATTTAAAATGCTAACGAAATTATTTTCAGTTAATATTTTTTGATTTTACTAAAAATTCAATGTGTAGTGAGTTACAAGGATTAAAATGTTCGATGATTTATTGATTTGTTGATAATACTTATAAATTGGCTGATAAAAAATTGTGTGTGTAAAAATTGCTGAGAGTAGGCATGTAGAAAAAATAAAATATCCACGTCTACATCAAAGGGGCTTCCTGTATAATCATAATCGATCATGATTTTTTGAAATTTTCGCTGGGACATTATATTTGTTTCCTTTTTTTTTAATGAGTTAATTTAAAAACTGATAAATACATGACCCATAAAAATCAATTTTGATGAAAAAAACGTTAATTTATATCCAATTATAGCAAATTATATCAAATTTTTGGTAAAAACTGATTTTACATTAGTAATTAAAAATGTTTCGGAACATCTACAGTCATCTTGATAAAAAATTTCATTTTTTAAAATTTTTTTCTGCCTCGATCTCAATTTTTTTTTTATTTCTTTCAATAGAAATTAGTTTTTCATAGGTGAATTATTATAATCCTTATCACACATTAGTTATTAAAACGTATTATAATGACTCCCTTGCAAAAAACTTTAATAAAAAAAATTTCCAGCCAGTCTATTTTAAATCTAAATGACATATAAACTGTAGACTAATATTTTACATACTGATTCTTGAGCTAATGATAAATTCATAAGAATTTTTTAGTCAAAGCTTATTCCATAAATTGTAGCAGTTCGTATACAAAAGTATATAAATAATGCAATTGTTAAAAAATTTAAACCGTAGATTGCTTCTTATTCAAAAGATTCCTCTACGCTTGTCCTCGAATATTTTAATAGAGTGAAAAAAACTGTCGAAAAAATGAGAAATTTATCACATTTTTGTTTGGTCTTCGATAAAACAAAAAGTCGTTTTATTCTCCTCATATCTCCTTCACCTCTGGAGAGCGAGAGAAATGTAGAAAAATCGTGGATATAACATGTGCAACTCGTCGACAGTAGAAGCAATATTATTGTTGAAAGAAAAAACGGCAGTCGCATATGGTCCATGCGGTTCAGTTGTTAAAGCGACGCTATCGAAATGGAAATAAAATTCTTCTATGAGTGCTTCTTTCCATCATATCATACATTAATATATTATTTTCTCGGATAATCCGTACATGCATTTATAAAATTAAAAAATCACAACCCGTGAAAAATGAGATTTGATCAAAAAAGATAGAAATAAATCAAAATCGATCTAGTTACTGAGATAAAAATTTTGGAAATTTTTCTTTTCCAATTCATTTTATTGCATGTACGGAGATCCATAAGTTGATGTAACATGTGATATCCACATTCATGTAAGTAGATCTCAGTAGATGTAATGAAATCGATAAAAGATTCAATATTTTAGAATCTATGAGGAAGAAGTTTCTGCAAGATCTTCAAAACTATTGAAGATAAAAATTTTTCTAAAGGGATCTTTTTTGTGGAGAATTTTATTAGCTACAAAATCGGTCCTTAACAAAATTTGTCTAACTTGCATTCCTATCAAGATATCAGCAATTAAAACAGTCGGAATTTTTTGTAATATTATTCCTGAGAAAAAATTTAAATGTTAAAGAGTTTTTTAATTTACAACGGTCTAAATGCACGTTTTACCGGTAAATATATTTTCTATTTTGTTTAATTCATTTTTTTCTTAATCAAAAAAAATTTTAATAATAAATAAGTAGCTTACGAGTCGTTCCACCTTTGCCAATTGAAAATTTAGTAGAAAAAAAAAATCAATATCCATGAATAAGAGATAAATATGTGAGATATACCTACAGAAAAATAGTCTTATTAAAAAAACGTTTGTTTTGAACGTGCAGCGTCTTAATCCGGACGATAAGACGGACACGAAAAAAAAACAACGCATGAAAATATGTCTACGTCATCCACGAAAGTCTGACAGCGTCTCAGAGAGC
>MVJL01001007.1:0-24435 GCA_002156465.1 Macrocentrus cingulum | reverse complement strand
TAAGATACAAGCGGCTGCGTTAAAATCAATTTTTTTAGTCAAAAATCGGACTAGAGAAGTGAATCCTATGGAAATGGATACTATTCTTGCGACGCGAAGCCAATACGGAGAGCGGTAATTGCCGGGGGGTTTTATTCAAACCCGTTTATGAAAATATGATAAAAGCAAACTTTTGAGCAAACTTTTGTTGTCGGGTTAATAGTCAAAAATGTACAACAAAAATTGTAAAATAATTTATTTAGAATTATTTGTAAATAAAAATTCAGTTTGATTACCAAAGCAATTGACTATCATGTCTGATTTAAATTTGCCTCGAAGCTACAAGGAGTCGATTTATTCGGTGAGGTTGATACATTATTATGCCCGATGCTGAATTTTCATTTTCGTGCAATTTTTTTTTTCCTAAATTGTGCCTCTCTGGCGAAATAATTGGAACGATGTCGTCGCCCGCCCAGAACCAAAGGTCATGGAATTTTATTAACACCCCCAAAAACGCGTGAAAAAAATTGTTTCGATTATATTTCGACGAAATAGTGCTCCGAGCGCGCTCGAATGACATCAAGGCGACTGTCGGCTTGGCATATCGCTCGAAAATGGTAGAGTATGCTGTGTTCCAGGTCCAACTAGGTCCAAAAGCCATGATACAAATCGACAAATTCACGAAATTTCTCGTCGAAAAATTTAAATATTATTTCATCCTTTCGCCGCTAGATGTCGCCACTTGCACCGAATTTTAAAGCCATGATACAAATCGACAAATTCACGAAATTTCTCGTCGAAAAATTTAAATATTATTTCATCCTTTCGCCGCTAGATGTCGCCACTTGCACCGAATTTGTGGCGGATCTGCCTCTGCATCCGCCAACACAGTTGGCAGCATTGCTGCCACCACCACGCCGCCAGCGACTGTCAGAGCAACTAAAGCAAAGTTGCCTGCCTGCCACGGCCAACACAGACAGGCCAACACATTCTCATCTCGTCCGCTACAGCTATAGCGGCATTCTCAGTGTCTTGACGCGCCAAAATAAGTCGTCGTGTTTTTGTATCTCAGTTAAATAAATATATATTTTGATAACCCCGAGTTACATCATTATCAGAGGGTTATTCTATACGCATTTACTTGTACGTGGCTTCCGATCCTTGGTGCCACAAATTTTGTTGATCGACTTCCTTTGCTATTCTATGCTCCTGATACCTGCGGCCAGATTTCAGCAAATTTTCCTCTTGAAATCGACAGATTTTGGTTTGTTTTGGTAAATGTGGCTTCCTTTGCTATTCTATGCTCCTGATACCTGCGGCCAGATTTCAGCAAATTTTCCTCTTGAAATCGACAGATTTTGGTTTGTTTTGGTAAATGTGGCGCCATCTACCGGTCATTGGTATAACTAAAAGTCAATGTTTTGGTTTTTAGTTCGACCATTTACCGTTAGACTTCTTTACCGGCCGATTCAGTTTCTTTTTTTTTTTCTTTTTTATATTTTCACAAGTCTCAAAGCCTATTTTGATCATAATTTTGATAATTATTTTATAAATTGTGACGTGGCGCGAGCCACGTCTAATCATGATTTAAATCATTTTATTTTATTTCTTAAATTTGATCATAATTTTGATAATTATTTTATAAATTGTGACGTGGCGCGAGCCACGTCTAATCATGATTTAAATCATTTTATTTTATTTCTTAAACTTGAGTAAAATTTCGCGTGTTTGTTCACCGGTGTCGACCACAATCCAGACAGGAGCGTCGTCAACGCCTTTTTCCATTTGCGATTTGTTGTTTATATGAGTCATTAGTATTGTATCGAGTCTTTTTCCGCGAAATTACGATGTAACCGTCGATTTACGCCCGCCACGCGACGTCTCATCATTGGAGAGTCATCACGAAGCCCTCGATAAGCCATTATCAACCGTGAGTCCGTCATATACGAGTCAGTCAACCATTTACGCATCGTCTACGATGTAACCGTCGATTTACGCCCGCCACGCGACGTCTCATCATTGGAGAGTCATCACGAAGCCCTCGATAAGCCATTATCAACCGTGAGTCCGTCATCTATGAGTCCGTCAACCATTTACGCATCGTCAGACGCAGACCATTGCGATTATCGAAGGAAATTCCAAGATCAGTATAAGAAGCACAAGTCGATGTCAACGTTGAGTCCGTCAACCATTTACGCATCGTCAGACGCAGACCATTGCGATTATCGAAGGAAATTCCAAGATCAGTATAAGAAGCACAAGTCGATGTCAACGTAGTTGTGAATTTTCCGGCCGAGCGCGCCGTCCAAAAGCGATATGGAAGCCCAAACGGAGAGACCAAATACCTATCTCTCTCACAAGTCGATGTCAACGTAGTTGTGAATTTTCCGGCCGAGCGCGCCGTCCAAAAGCGATATGGAAGCCCAAACGGAGAGACCAAATACCTATCTCTCTCACACCTGTGCGCGTCTCGGAGCTAATGGGGAAGAACTGCTGATTGGCTCCTCGAGTCACGTGAGGAGTCGGACTGGCGGCGTGATCGCTGCCGCAAGGAGAACCGAAGAGTATGAAGAACTGCTGATTGGCTCCTCGAGTCACGTGAGGAGTCGGACTGGCGGCGTGATCGCTGCCGCAAGGAGAACCGAAGAGTAGTGTGGTCGTACGCGTTGAACGAGACGGACGTAGTTTTTCGAGTGGAGCCTTTCACGAGGACCGGACGTAAGGTTTCTGCGGACGAGATTGTGGTCGTACGCGTTGAACGAGACGGACGTAGTTTTTCGAGTGGAGCCTTTCACGAGGACCGGACGTAAGGTTTCTGCGGACGAGAGGCTGGAGAACACCAGCGTTATTGTCGAGGTACGTGGGGGCAGTGAGCAGCCGTTTGATTGCGTTGGCGGGCTTAGTTGCTGAAACAGACGCGTTTCCGGCAAAAAACGAGGTTCTCGCTTCTCGAAACCTTAATTTATTTAGAGAGATAGAGAAATAGTATTTGATAACGTAGACGACGTTCCTGGTCGCTGTGTAGGTTCTCGCTTCTCGAAACCTTAATTTATTTAGAGAGATAGAGAAATAGTATTTGATAACGTAGACGACGTTCCTGGTCGCTGTGGGTGTGTGAGATTTTCGAGTGGATTGGTGTGCATGGCGCTTCTCGCCGCGAGAGTAAGACTAGATTACTTTTTGTTCATTTCTATCGAGTCAGTAATGAGTATACTCTAAGTTGATATATTTTTCCGTTGGCGCTTCTCGCCGCGAGAGTAAGACTAGATTACTTTTTGTTCATTTCTATCGAGTCAGTAATGAGTATACTCTAAGTTGATATATTTTTCCGTTGATTATTTTGTGTTGAGAACTGCTTTAATTATTATACAACGATATTTTTTATTTTGTGTTGAGAACTGTTTTAATTATTATACAACGATATTTCCGAGCGCCGATCCGGCGCAACTTTTGCTATTTGTTTGCTTTTCTTATTCTTCCATTAATTTGTAAATAAATAAATAGATTAGTTGATTATTATTATACGCGAGCTGTGGATTATTTTATTTTACGCGAATTCGAGCAGATATAACCAATCATTAATTTGTAAATAAATAAATAGATTAGTTGATTATTATTATACGCGAGCTGTGGATTATTTTATTTTACGCGAATTCGAGCAGATATAACCAACGTCCCGCCTCCCTGAGAATTTCTTGTTGTATTTCGCGATTTTCAGCAGGTTGTCGAACGTGAGAGGTAGAGGGCGAAAGCCGTCGATCAACGCGAGATCGACGCATTGCGACCACGGTGAGTAATTCTGTCCCCGGGAATTTCTTGCCGCGCGTCACAATATATATAGTCTATATTTCATTCATATATATTTCATGTCAACATTTATGTCAATATACCATTCGCATTCGATTAATTAAGGAAAATACTGCAGTTCTTTATATATATAGTCTATATTTCATTCATATATATTTCATGTCAACATTTATGTCAATATACCATTCGCATTCGATTAATTAAGGAAAATACTGCAGTTCTTGTACTATAAAACGGAGACCATACAAACGATATTTAAACCTTCTGTCAATATACCATTCGCATTCGATTAATTAAGGAAAATACTGCAGTTCTTGTACTATAAAACGGAGACCATACAAACGATATTTAAACCTTCATTCCTCGTTCGACAGTACATAGAAGAAAAAAAAGATTGGAAAGACAATTCGGCGAGGTTAGTTTTTCATCCAGTGGATAGTTTAATTCACTTGATTGATTTCTTTCATTAATTTGTAAATAAATAAATAGATTAGTTGATTATTATTATACGCGAGCTGTGGATTATTTTACGCGAATTCGAGCAGATATAACCAACGTCCCGCCTCCCTGAGAATTTCTTGTTGTATTTCGCGATTTTCAGCAGGTTGTCGAACGTGAGAGGTACGGAGAGTTGTTTTTGTCCGTTTTTATGTGAAAAACGGACTGGCGCCCGAGGTAACCTTATTTTCAGGATTATTAGCAGAGTACAAGAGGGCGAAAGCCGTCGATCAACGCGAGATCGACGCATTGCGACCACGGTGAGTAATTCTGTCCCCGGGAATTTCTTGCCGCGCGTCACAATATATGATTTCTAGATATTTGAGTTTATATTTTTTGCGTGAGTGCTTTTAAACTGTTTCATTGTTAAAATATAATTGCGTATGACAAGAATTAAGTGAAAAACCTAACAAAAGCTGTAAACAATATGAAAAGATATAGAACATATCTTCATAGTGATGCTACCGTGCCAAAAAGGACCCAAGTGCGACGAAAAAAAGCACGCGCATTACATGAACAACAGATAAATCCTGGACCCCAGGGTTTAAACGAAGATTGTCTACAAAATTTTGATGAAGAAGGAATGGCTTTAAATTATGAGGAACAAGCCAGTTGTGAAAATAACGTAGCAAATCCTCCATCAAGTCCATTCAATCAAGAAGGTGCTGACATCGACAATCAGTCTGATATCGACCGTGAATCCGATTGTAATTCGGACAATGAACGTGCTGGAAAGGAACCTGAAGAACCTCACATGGAAAGAAACAACGAAGATGACGAATTGTATGAAAATCGACCAGAAGATGATTCTGATGGCAATGAAAATATACATTTTGAGGGGAATAATGTGAGCATAATCTTCAGTATTCGTATTGAAGCCAGATAATACAATTACTGTATAAAGATATCGATTTCGTGCAATTCAATTAACTGTATCATATTTTTTTGTTGCAGATCGACGATGAGATGATCTATAGATCGAGTCATATCACCAAACATCAACCAAAATTGCTTGTCATGGCGTTTGCTCTGCGATACAATCTTCCTGGATGAGCATTAGAAGACTTATAGGATCTAATCAGTTGTTTTATGCCACAGCCTATTTTTCCTTCAATGTATTTGTTTTTGAAAGACTTTCCGTCGCAATCCCACATCAAGAAACACTATTACTGCTTTTCGTGCGACGCGATGATCGATTTTGAAGACAGCGATGAAGTTGTTTGTTCATGTACTGTAATGAATTCTAAAAAGTCTCTAGAGTCAGAGGGAAAATTTTTTTCAACGGCACCGATTGGCTTGAGCCTCAAAAAGTACTGTCTAATTCTAAAGTTGCATCCGCTTTAAACAGGGCTCGTGGCTGTAGCGACGTGCGATCAGGGAAAATCTGCCAAAGGCTAGTTCAAACTGGTATTATTGCAAATGAAGACATAACACTGCAATTCAATACAGACGGTCTTTAAATTTTTCACTCATCGAAAATTGGTAATAGCTTATGCCAATTCAAATTGCCATTAACGAGTTACCATATAAAATTCGTCGAACAAACATAATTCTTGCTGGATTATGGCTGGGCCCAGGTTCACCACGAATAGATGAATATTTGAGACCATTCGTGGATGAATTGAAAGAATTAGAACGAGATGGGTTGAAAATCACTTTTCCGGATGGCAGAATTAGAAGCGTTAAAATCCACTGCATCCTCGGTTGTTTAGATTCCCCCGCTCGGTCGAAGGTAATATGTTTTTTTTTTTATTTATGATTTTTTTCGTTACTGTGCTCGAACAGATGTGTCTTATATGCAACTCTTTTTATGAGTTCAATTCAATGGTGAATTCGGGTGTTCTTATTGCACTAATCAAGGCATAACGGTATCGAAAGGAAAAGGCCGGACTAGTATCTAACATGCGTACATAGGGAAACTACGAACCGAAAGAGAAATTCTGAACCACGAAAAACAAGGCGCATCAGAGGACCGACAGCAAGGCATAAAGGGGTTTTCAATCCTATCGGAGCTGCGGAATTTTAATGTGGTTCGATCATTTGTGTCGGATTATTTCCATGGTATGCTTTGAGGCGCCGTACCTACGATCGTGGATTTATGGTTTAGTGGTAACCACAAAAATCAAGAATGGTTCATTGGTAATCGAGTAGAAGAAATCAACCAAGGATCAAAATTAATTTTTCCTTCATCGGAAATTACGCGATTACCTGGCACAATTGAGCAACGAAGCATGTGGAAAAAGTCGGAATGGCGCACGTGGTTAATTTACTATTCACTGCCTGTGTTAAAAGAGATAGCACCGGAGATTTTTTATAAGCATTGGTTGCTCCTAGTTGTTGGGACTCGACTTCTTCTCCAGGACCAGATAAACCACGATGACATTGCAGTATCTCGAGCTGTCTTCACTGAATTTGTCGAGAAAATGATGGAATTATACGGCGAAGAGTATATGAGTTTCAATATACATTTGCTCTTACAATATTGTGCTTGATGTTCGTTCGTGGCATCGACTTATTTTCCTGAATACAATGTACTGTGGATCAGCGTACACACGTGAATATCAACGTAACAACTCTATAGATCAACTCGACGACATGAGTTTTGTCAAAATTAGCCACATTTTAAATGTTTGCTGGGGTGATAATCAAATGTTGCCAATTGTTGTCGGTAACAAACTGTATCCTGAAACGTATACATTAGCCCATGATATAAAATTAAATGTCACGACTGATACATTTATTTTTTCAGTTGTTTGTGACCCAACTGATTTTTATTTCTTGCCGTCCAGCATAGATTATAAATATCTTCGAATCAATGTGAATGACAAGATATTCGTCACGCCTATTGCCAATATTTTCGAAACTGATTAATAAATATCCATCGAATGTCAATAAATATATAAAAAAAATAAATAAGTGAATAAAAGTTAAAGTAAAAATTTCGATTTCAATTTTTTTAACGCGGCCTTAAATGTGTATGTATTATCCAACTGTGCTGCTAAATAAATATTTAAAGATTTGATTCTGTTTATGTGGTTTATTTCGATAAATAAACAATAGTCACCGGATTTGTTTTATACGATGATTTGAGTGGTATATGAACGTAGTGGTAATGACGAGTGGTAATCTTGGGTGTTGCACACAAAACTGAGTGCAACACAAAAATTACCACTGAGTTACACTGGAGCTGAAGTTAGTAGTATACTACTTTTTTTATTTTTTTTATAATCGAAGTTATTTAAATCAATGTAAAATAAAGGATACGTAATCGATAGATATTCAATTTGTGTTAGTTATGAGTAGGAACTATTAGGAAGATGAGTTATGTAAAAATCACAACGCAGTAACGTAAACAGAGAGTAAAGTAATACATCATATATAATAATCAGTGAAAAAGAGGAAGAAATCTACTCCTATTCCGGCTGCCGATTGGCATTTTTTTATATATAATTGAAAATTAATCGACAGAGCCAATTAACACGTTTTTTGTGATAATTGAAAATTAATTTTAATAAAGTTAATTGTTTATACATCATAGAAAACTTTTTGAAGGAAAAAAATGATCTAATTTTGCAATTTTTGGGTTTTCACTTGGAAAATAGAGAAAATAAATTTCAAATGGAAAATAAAAAATAATAATAACAATAATAATAAAATCAAATCAAAGAATTTTTGAAAAAGTAAAATTTTCATAAATAAAAACATTTTTTTTTCAATTATAATTGAAAAATTGAAATTGTAATTTTTCTTATTAAAAAATCATTTGTTCGATTGATAAAGAATTTTTATAAATTTAAAATTTCGAAAAAAACATTTTTTTTAAATACTGATCAATTGAAAAAAAATTAATGTACTTTCGTCATTTTATAAACAAGAAGAAATCAAAATTTTAGGTTATGTTTTACCGCACTAGAATTTTTCAACAAAAAAATGCTTTTAGGATTTCTAAAAATTCTTGTTTGATGCACACTCGAGATGACCTGACTGAAATTTCACGTTGAGAAAATTCTTCGGGGGCCCAGAGTGTATTTTTGTATATTTTAGATAAGGGTTGTGTATGATTATTGTAGATAGACTATTATGTCAATTGTTACAGGGTAGTGTCGATTGGTACATTTTTGCGAACTGGGGTCTTGTTATTTTGTGATATGAGTGAGATAAGAGAGAAATGGTCAGATGTGTTTTGTTAGTTAGAATGTGCAATTTTGAATTTTAAATCACGTAACAGTGGTGTACAGCTCTTTTATCAATATTTCAAGAATTTTCGTTTAATATTCGAAGATTAATTTACAAGAAATTCAAATATTCGAAACGTTTCTCGGAAAATATTATCTAGATGATGATTAAAAAATGTTTTTCTTCGCATGAGTATATGGAAAAACGAATTTTACCGGATAATAGAGGCTTTACCAATTTTTTTCTCGCCATATATATTTATTCAAAGCCGCATGTGGACTATAAAAATATCGATATTTCTGTGAGGAAAATTTTTTCGGGGATTTGATTGACTTATTGATGTTCTAATCATACAATTTTATTGAAGAGCAAATTTATATGCAGTGTATACATTGTATATAATAGTACTTTTTTCTAGTGCAGTATTTATGTGTCATTTTCACATTTCTAACACTATTGGAAATTTATCAATTCAAAACTTTCCCTCGGAAATATTCTCAAAATGTATTACACTTAAATACAGTAACATAAATTCTATAGAATCATATTTTCGACCTTTCTTACAACATAATGCAAAAAAGATTTGCTTGGAATCAAACTTAAAATAGTATCCAAAAACCCGGAAAAACAGTATTTAGAAATTACATAAAATCAATCTGAATGGAATAAATTTTTCATCCATTGAAAATCATAAGAAACTTGAATATTAAAAAGAGTCGAAATAACTGAATCGTCGATTTATAGATTACCCACAATTTCATCGAGTTTCAAATCCGTTCCCAAACACTGACGATAAAGAATCTCTCTATAATGCTGCCAATATAATTTAGTTTCAAGGACACTCGATTTTCCTGGTTCAGTCGATTTTTCGGTATAGAATGAGCTCTTAAAATTCTCCCAACATGACTCGAAAAGTTTAAAATTGTTTTTAATTTCCGAAATGACCTTTAACTCTCGCTGAATTGGTTGATAATCACTCAAGTTAAATATTTTCAATGTATCATCGAGCATTTCACTGATATTTCCATAAGTTATGGGCTTTGCCAGATCAGCAGTGAGTACTTGCTCACAGTTCTCTACCATGAACTTTTTTTCCTCGAGCATAGAACTAAATCCAAATATTCGATAAATAGCTTCATCATCAAAATGCTCGGAAAACGCCAGTCCAAGACACTTCATAGCACGTGCTGTATCGCTATAGCCAATTTTCTCTGTCAACTCCAATCGTGATTGAGCCCTGCTAAACCTCCGCTTGAGCTCCTGAAGAATATGATCCTTCGAAAACTTACAGTCCAAATCTCTTAAATTTTCAATGAGCAAAGGTTGATGATAAAATTCGCCCATAAACGCCAGTTTATCCAACCGATAGAAATCAGCACTGCACCAATTATCAATAAAAATACAGCGACGAAGTGCACACAAAACCAAAGGTGACGATCCATTCATAGTAATATTCCAACGTAGTTTAAAATCTCGAGGTTTCGCCCCAACAACCGTCAAAATTCCCACTCGGTAGTCGCTATTAAAAATCGTAGAATTATATTAGTGAAAGATATTCGAAAAAAAAAAAAAACAGAAAACGAATACTCACTTATTTTCAGGAGACCTTAGCCGATTGATGATAATCTCTTCTTCCTTAACAGTTGGTGATGTCATATCAACTAAGAACTCTTGAATCAAATCAGAGTCGAGTTTTTCATCGCTGACGGAATGTAGGCTCGGAAGAGCTAGAAAAATGTCCAAACTGCTCCATACTTTCTCTTCGACATTATCCTCACTGTTATTGACAAAGATGAGACGGAAATTCTCAAATCCGTCGGCCAGATAAACACTGCCAGATGTTTCATTGTAAATGAAATTTTTCAGTAAAATCCCAGAAAGTGTTATAGGATCCTCGAGGTATTTTTTACTGATGATGACATCATTAGCACCAGACCTAAACGCAGTAAAGGGATTATTCGATTCAGACACATTGAGGAAAATAAAGGGATCTTGAGGTGTTACAACCAGCAAATAACCCTTCATGTCTTCTTCCAGTGAAAAATACACAGCAAGTCTTGGAAGATCATAGAAATTTGGATCGATAACTTCCTTATTATTTCCGCCCTTCCATGCAGGTGGCAGGGGTACGTAAGTTTTATTGTTCATATCAATATGCAAGTGTTTCCAAAGCGGTCCATCTGCGTACGAAATTAAAACCACGTATTTGCTAGTCTTTGTAGCCTTGTGGGTGCATTGAAGAATTAAATCCCCGCGACTTCCACTTTGACAAATATGATTATTTGGCTTAACAATCGTTGTAAGCAAGTCACAAGTATCTTGAACAACAACAAGCGTGTCTAAAGCCAGATCCTGAGCATTGTTGTCGATATAAACGCAATTGGGAGACAATTTACTGTAGACATAAATATCTGAGCCATTAGAACCAACCAATAGACTAGAATTTTCATCAATCAAAAACCTCTCATCAAGCTTTGAGCCAAATGTAAAAGTTTGCGCCGACGATGAGTCTGTAAACTTGGTAGTTATTGAATAGTCGGTCGAGATTGTACTGTAATAATCAATTTTCTCATAATGTTCATAAACATCTTCTAGATCTGTCGTATTGATCATTTTAAAAATATTGAATTGGTTCACGATAATTGGATCCGTTGAAATGTCATTAAAGTTGATAACCGGGTAGATTGTCGTACTAGTAGCCTGATCTATAAATATAGTTTGGATTTCATTGATATTTTTACTATTCAAATGGCTATTTTCATCTTCAGACGTCGATAAAGACGTCACATAGGGTTCAATCTGAAGGTCTAATGTGGTTGTATCTGTATGCCAGAATTTCCAGTTCAAGATATTTGTTACTGGAGTAAAAATGACGCTTGTCGTATAAGACATAAAGAAATACCCATCAACTACTACCATAAATCTCGAGTCTAATGGTATGATTCTCGTTGTGGCTGTAGACTTCAGCTTGCGCTCGTGTTTGTTAACATTTATGCTAACATGTACCATATAGGTGACATTAGAGCTCAAGCTACCGATAATTTTCGTCCACGGACGAGCCACGGTACTTTGACAATCATGAATTTCGTCTTCTTCGGTCCACATTCGGCCACCACCACCATCCACAGAGATGAATTTGTCATGGACAGCATGTTTATAGTATTTGTGATAATCGCATATAAACACGTCTTTTGTATCTGTACCACCAATAAACATCAGATTAGGCTCGGTAAAGTTTTCTCTTACAATCCAGAAATGATTTTTAGCATCTCTGCCCATAGTAACGTAGCCCATGTTCTCCGTAAAATTCCAATGTACCTGGTTAACAAACTTGAGTTTTGAAAAGTCAATGGTCGTCGGGAAATTTGCTTTTCCCAACAGGTTAATTGTGCCTTCAAATTTTCCCTGTATGTAGAAAACGTTGCTGACCAATTCGGTATTGGTAATGATGCTATATTTTTTTGTGCCATTAAAGACCATGAACATGTTGTTGTATATCTTACTGCCAACAATGTAACCAGTATTGACGTTCATTAAATTGAAAACTACATATAGCTTCTTAGCATCCCCAGAGCCTAAGCGTGCTTTATGTCCGAAAACAAATGAATTTTTACAAAGGTACTTTGAGGATGGAATAGTTTGTTCGTGACGACTTTCGTATGATTCTGATGGGTTAGTAGCTGGTAGACACAAGCGGGTGATATTGGCAGGTGCTTCAGGTTGAATTCTTGATAGATGCTTTGAAAATTCGTTACTCATTTTGGA
Organism: Macrocentrus cingulum; assembly: GCA_002156465.1. NCBI lineage: Eukaryota > Metazoa > Arthropoda > Insecta > Hymenoptera > Braconidae > Macrocentrus > Macrocentrus cingulum. The sequence continues at coordinate 12,210 of MVJL01001007.1, read as the reverse complement.
CATGTCGATAAAAGCCCAACCTGGTTCCCATGTCTGGTCCAACCTTCCTTCACCGATGGCCATTGCGACAATATTGTCGCTGCTATCGTTGAGAAAGTCAATAACTATCTTCTCCAGCTGCTTCATGTGGTCCGTGTGTGCCGCAAGCCTTTGGAACTTTGATGCGATGGGAATAAAATAGATTGTTGAATAAAAAATTTGCAATTTCTCCCAAAAGTCAATGCCGTAGTTAACTGAGTAATAAATAAGGTTGTTTAAACCTTGAACATATGATTCTATAACACTCAGTGCCAAGGCAATCAGTGGAAGAGCTACAAGAGCGCCAGTGAAGCAAGCAACAACAGTAAGTGCCAACGACACTGCTGCAAAGCTCATAGAAATAATTAATTCCGCTTTATCTCGACCGGTACATGACGAAGTTTGGTAACAGTCAACTAGGGACTTGATAGTATTACCAATGATGTAGGCATCGAAGATGATACCAACTGCAGCAAAAGCTCCTTTTGTGACTTTTGATAGTTTCTCGGCGTTTGTTGCAGCCCTAGCCTGAAGTATCGTCAAATAGTCAAAAGTCAAGCCACCAATCGTGGTTGATAGAAATGAGTTCGACAGAGAACGCAGTAGGCTATGAGAAATCATGGTTATTGTAGCTGGTAAAAGATGGGGAACAAATTCTCCTACAATATCCACTACCAAGGATTTGATGACTCCACCAGCACCGAGAGCACAACTAGTAATGTCGGTTTGACCTTTTTCTAGGAGATACTGTCCACATGCAGCCACTGTAGCTTGAATCTGTCGGCTAATTGATATTCCAGTGGCCATACGTAATATGGCTGTTTGTGAACGATACCGATATCGACTTACACCATCCGCTACGCGACCAGGCTCTGCGTGCGAACTTCTTGTCGGTGGGTTGATTATATCATCAACTGATGCTGTAGTCAAATAGTTATGCCGCTGGGTATTAAGGTCGCCAGACTGCACGATGTCTCTGATCATCATCTGAGAGTTTCCGGTAAACAGCCGTGATCCCTGGGGCAATCCTATCAGCTCTCGGCACAGACCCAGTAGCTGCTGTATAACTGTACTGCTGTCTTGAGATCTTTGATTTATTCGTAAGGTATTCAGTAATTTGTCAGTGTCGATGCGAATATTAAAAATCGAACGGCGATCAGAACCAACGTTGAATAGATCAACGATATTCCAACTAATCCGACAGCCAGCAGAAGTACCAGTTAAACAACGTAAAAGACTAAGCGGTTTGAGTTTGCTTACTTGAGTTTGTTCAGATTGTTTCACCAGCTCCCAGACTTTTGGCTCCATTATGGTACTCTTTAAGCTTTCGTATTCTGCATTCATACTAAAACGGTTTATGAATGGTTCGTAAGTTACTCTGGATATTGAGAGTGATTTTTCAATTGATGTACTTGGATTGTAGTTTTCTGGAGAAACTGATAAAAATAATCGCCGGTCTAAGCGTTTAACCATGGCAAACCTCTCATCAGCAGTCGTTACTAATCCATCTTCCGTGAATGATTTGATGCTCAACAAATCGTGGCCGTCGTTGATGTTGTCAATAAGGAAATCTCTTACTCTCGCCCTCACTTGACTCGCTCGAGGTTCGGGAACGGTGATAGTGTTGAAAAAGTCAAATAAATGGCCAACTGCATTTTCATAATGCCTACGGCTAGTTGGCAACATTGGACCAATTCCACGATAATGAACTAGAAGTTCTATAGCTGATGCGCTTGTCACACCCTTCGAAGTACCAATAACTTTCTTAAGAACAGACATTCGTCGGATGGATAACGTGTCTGGATGTAGATTCCATGTAACATAGCGTATTAAACGGGTTATTTCTCCATCGGATAAACCAGATACTTGCATAAGTTTGTTATCGACATTGTTTAGATCTGTTATCATAGATCTGAACATTCGAGAGGCCGGTTGTTTTCCAGGTTCCCTGAGTGATTTTTGGACTATGGTTTGATCTGGTATCTCAGTCCTTTGGACAATGTAAGACATCATGTCCCACCAACCACCCGACGTAAGATACGGTGAAGGATTGGCGTCGAGTGCTGCATTAAAGAGTCTTAAACCAGCGGTTGTTGTTACTCGTAAATCTTCCATGACAAATTTGACAAGATTTTTACTCCACCTTACTGCTCCGAGTAGAGGTGTTAAGCCGTCTGGAGTTGTAGCTAACTGCGGATTAGCTCCTTTACCAATAAGGTAATGAACGATTGGTCGACAATTATCACCAGTTTCGCTGATTGCTCGAATTAGCAAAAAATTATAGTCAATTTTGAACATTGGAGATTTTTCTATCAGGAATTTCACCAGTTCAAGATTCGGCTTGGGCCGTGTTACTGCTATATCCAACATATTTTCATAGATTGCAAGGGACTGACGTGAATTAGACTCAAACCAAACTTTCGACACTTGTAATTGCTTCACAGATTTCACCATAGATTTTTCGACGAGAGTGCACATCCTTGTACATTTTATTTTCGATGGTAATGCTTCAAACATATTCAATTGTACGTATTCTCGTGGGCTTAGCTCTCCAAAAGTTCGCGTAGGTTTATAAAATTCAATCTCGCTATTTCGGTAGAAATCTCTTAATTCATGACGTTGGTTAGGGGTTAACATGTCGTAAAGGATGCTGTGCAAATTGTCGAATCCAGCGTCTATGATGTTTTCCATGACTTGACGAATCATCGTCGGTTCGCCTTTTGCTATAGATGACTTAAACAAATTGTTTCCAACACTTTTTCCTTCTAAATTGTCGTTTACGTACTTTAGCATACCATTATAGTCTCGTTTCATTAACAGCGATTTCAATTTATCCACGGTCTCTTGGTTATTATTGGTTAATAACAGATTTACAACGTATTTGGCAGCAAAGAAGTTCTCGATGTCCCCGTGAGACAAAATATCTGTAGTATAATGGAAATCGGCTACAGTCAAAGTTTCCGTCGCTTGCTTGTTACTATGCAGGACCTTTTCTGCATTTATCATGTCGGATTGAAAAGGCATTAGAATTTTTTTGGCCTGATCAGATTGTTCGATTGACCTTATAACTCGCTTAAAAGTTATTGGACCATAAACATCATGCACATTAGTTTTTTCCGTGTTTAAATTTTCCGAAAATTTTTCCAATAAGTGATATTTGTCTGCGACGGCCTCGACCTCAGATACAGAAACTGCCAATTTCGTTGTTCGTCCAATAACGAAATCATAGCACTGTTTAGAAAAAGTTTCAGACAAAATTTTCAGTGCCAACGGCGTCTTAGGAAATGATGTTTGGGTAAGTCTCTCCATGAAATTCTGTACAAAATCGGTTAGTCGATTTTCTGATGGCACTGTTAAAGACGTTGAAGGTGATGTCATAATCTTTTCGTACCAAATGTTTGTCAAGAATTTTTGAACTTCAATACTTGACATTTCTTGAATTTGATAAACGAGCATTGTCAGATCTGAATTGGTGTAAAGAAGTTCTATTGTACGTAAATTTCCAGCCAGCACCACGTGAGTTCTTTTTTTGAAAAGAAAGTCTACCATTTCTAGACTGTTTTTTTCCCGATTGCCAGTCATTTGATCAAAACCATCGAAAACAAAGACAATCTGTTGCGGATTAACGTCTAATAAATTCTTAAACAGATCTTGGAACTTTGGTTCAATAACTTTTTTTACAATCTGATCCATGGTGATTGTATCACCGGATGTACTCGGTGGGAAAATCTTCGGCAGATCTACAAGAATACTCCAACTATTCGGCGTTCTTGCTTGTAACTCTGATAGAATTTTTTTCAAAGCTGTACTTTTGCCAGATCCACCTCCGCCATTTAGGGCGTTGACAATGGGTTTCTTGAAATTGAGTGTATCCAGGCTAATCTTATAAGCTATTGCAGATGGAGTATCTGTAGCATAGGATGATGGTTGAGCTTCTTGCGATGGCCAAGTAGGAAATTTCCGATCGATATAAACACCACCGGGACACTGTTTCTCAATGGCTTGTGGTTTTCCACCAATGATCAATTTCTCTTTACCTAAATCAAACAACAGTTGCCCCGGATTGAAAGTTTCTTCTATCGGTTGACGACGACCGTAAAGTGCTCGCAAGGTATTATGTTTTCCATTGAGCTCAATGCTGGAACTCTCCATAACATTTTCAAAACTATGGAATGTCAGTGTGTACGATCCGTCTTTGATGGAAAAAAGTTGCGCAGACCTACTTTTCAGAAGAGTAGTTTCTACCAATGTAAGTAAAGTTGGCATTTTAGCAGCGGGTTTTGTGTTTTCCATGATAAAAATTACTCGGACGCTGGCTCTGTTGGTAGTATCATGCAATAAAGCCGCCAGGTCTACAATCGTCTGCTGAAGTTGCTTTGATTCTACGCTGATATGAGAACCAGAACAGATGAAACACAATGACCGGACCGTAACAGAATTTGGAATTGTTAAAGCAGCTTTGACAAAAGCTATGTCTTCAACAATATTGTCAATTCGAATGAAGTAGACATCGGTGGACGAAACATGGTCCAATGAATTCATGATTTGATTGCAAGCATACCTGGAATCTGATGTGTCAAATCGGGCGATTGGAATCAGTTTAGATTGATCTATTGAAGCAGTTACTCCTGTCAAATATTCCTCTAAACCCAGTGAGTCAACTTTAAACTTTAGATTTCGATCAAAGAAAGCAGTGCTCGAGTATTTATCAACTAAAATCTTGTGATATGACAGGTATTCTTCGAGGTTGGAGACACTTATCCATGAATTGTGGTTCTTTAGCTTGTCGAATATCAGATTTTTTGAATATTCACGTAAGAAGTGATGGTTCGAATCTGGTGCCAATTCAGTCATTGATCTCTCATAAATCTCTTGCATGTGGATGGAGTCATAGCGATGAATGCTCAATCTCACGTGTTGCAAAAACTGACGGACTTGTTCGAATGTCAGAGAACTCACAGGTGGTTCAGCAGGAAGCTTTTGTCCTTGATGAGCAATGTTTTCTTGAATTACTGATTCTGCTAATACAAATGGCCTATCACTGAAAACATTTGTTCCCGGTTTAACTTCGGCAACATTTTCAATTCCTGGAAATAAATGTTTACGAATCCGTTGTGCAAGCGGAGACAAAGGCGGATTATTGGTCAAAAACTGCTTTGATAATTTTGTTTCTGTAATGGTGTTCGGTTTACGAGTTGAATCCAAAATCTGACGGTTACTTGTTTCCAATACTTCATGCGTCAATATGTTGAGGAATTTTTTAACAAAAGTGTTTGTCGTATCTAATTTAATCGGGCGGATGTTTTCTACACTAGCATGCTTCAATGCGTCGGCTAAGTGTATAGAAACGTCAGCAAGAGACAATGCTTTCCCAAATTCCGAGTTAAGAAAACGTTTAGATTTAATCGAGAGTTGGTAGTACTTAGCAGGCACAGGTTCTGGAGAAATCGGACTACTCAAAAGTTCTGCTTCGCTGGGATGGGGAATAGTTTCCTTCAATTCAATTCCAGATCCGGAGAATGAGTCTAAATCCAAATTCCCATTGGAAAATAAAATAAATCGATATTCAGACAAGCTTTGTAACTCTTCGTTTGATAAAGTACGTTGAAAATCTTTTAAATAGTCATTTAATGTAATTTTCCTCGTTGATTCCGATGCTGGAATTTCACTCAGATACTTGATCTTCACAAAATTACCAATGGATTTTTCTTTCGATACAGAGACATACATGATTTTATCAGTGTCTGCTAAAGATGTGACATCGAATTGTATTCGAAAGGACTCGTCTTTTTCAACTTTATGTTTAGAAGCTCGAATTAAAAGAGATGTAGCGATATTGTCTTCGTAAGTCAGTGCATAGTTTAGGTTAGTATCTTCCAGATAATTTTTTGGTATTTTTTCGAACATGTCATCGCCAAAGGCAATATCTTTTAGCCACAACAAGACTGTCATCGACAGCATCAACCCGCGCAAGTTTCTCATCTCGATTTTTGCAAAAGTTTATGCAAACTATTTAAAAAATCGGTCGACTGAAATACAAAATTTTTAATGATAAATGTTTAAAGACATGCGAAGATATTAGTACATCCAACAGAGAAAATCTCAAAACATAATTTGATGTATCCTTATTTTGTAAAAAACCAGATAGAGGGTGTCCCACTAATGCTAATTTTCCATTTTGCGGACAAAATTTGTTCCTGCGTTCGCCGCCATCTTGAAAATTGTTTAAACGCTTATATCTCGGTAACCGTGAATCTGACGATAAACAATGTAGAAAACTTTTTATAAACAATCAAATTCCCTATCTTTTATCACGATAAAAATTTTTTGTAGGACTTATCGTTTCCAAGAAAATCAATTTGTTATAAACATCTTTATTGTTTTTTCCCTATATCTCCACAAAAATTGACCGGCCGTATAAATCACCTATTATCAAACTTAAAGATTATTAAATTCCCCATAATTTCATTACTTATAACTTTTTGTAAGATCATTTGTTTAAACATTATAAAAAGATTAAATTCCCATTATGGACGATAACACTCATTTCAGCTCCGGAAAATCAATGGGTATTTTTTTTTTATTAAATTAAATTTAGATTTATCTAAACTATATTGTTTAAACTTTACCATAAGTTGAAAACAGAAAATCGGTCCCAGCCTTGACAAGTAATCATTCGAGTTGTGGGCAATAAATTAATATTTTTTTGGTGATAAATAATATAATTTTGTGATGATAAATTCAGCTGCAGGTTTTTGTTTAGTTACTCTATATGCTCCTCCATTCGAGAGGGCAAGAGTTGAATAAACTGTAGTGTTTTAAATTTAGATTTATCTAAACTATATTGTTTAAACTTTACCATAAGTTGAAAACAGAAAATCGGTCCCAGCCTTGACAAGTAATCATTCGAGGTGTGGGCAATAAATTAATATTTTTTTGGTGATAAATAATATAATTTTGTGATGATAAATTCAGCTGCAGGTTTTTGTTTAGTTACTCTATATGCTCCTCCATTCGAGAGGGCAAGAGTTGAATAAACTGTAGTGTAAATTAAGTGTTTAATTACACTTCATATATTTTTAAAATCAATAATTTTCTCCGAATTTTTTTAATTTTTATGTACCCGTTGATATAAGTATTGCAGTAATATAGATAAGGGCCTTATTTTTATGTACCCGTTGATATAAGTATTGCAGTAATAGATAAAGAATTAATAAAAAAAAGTAAAACCAAATGTTGCAAGAATGCAACATTTTAAATATAATGAATATTAGAGTTAAGTATTATAATTGAAAATAATTGTTATTTGCGCATACTTTCTTTGTTTCTTTGGTAAATTGCAAATTTTGAGTATGAAATTAAAATAAACATTAGTTTCATCAATTTAATTAAAAAAAAAAAAAAAAAAAATACCCATTGATTTTCCGGAGTTGAAATGAGTGTTATTGTCGATAATAGGAAGTTAATCTTTTTATAATGTTTAAACAAATGATCTTACAAAAAGTTATGAGTAATGAAATTATGGGGAATTCAATAATCTTTAAGTTTGATAATAGGTGATTTATACGGCCGGTCAATTTTTGTGGAGATATAGGGAAAAAACAATGAAGATGTTTATAACAAATTGATTTTCTTAGAAACGATAAGTCCTACAAAAAATTTTTTTCCTAATAAAAGATAGGTAATTTGATTGTCTATTAAAAAGGTTTCCAAATTGTTTATCGAAAGATTCACGGTTACCGAGATATAAGCGTTTAAACAATTATCAAGATGGCGGCGAACGCAGGAACAAATTTTGTCCTCAAAATGGAAAATTAGCATTAATGGGACACCCTCTATCTGGTTTTTTACAAAATAAGGATACATCAAATTATGTTTTGAGATTTTCTCTGTTGGATGTACTATATGCAATCATTTAAAAATGGTAGAAAATTCAGTTTTGATAACAATAGAAAAAAGAACTTACCAGTTAGTTGTTTCAGTGAAGATGCGTTTTGAAGCAGTCACGAGAACGAAAAAGTATGTACTTGTGTTATAATGCGCGTAGCGTTAAATACATATTTTTTATGCCTCAAGGGGATGGAATTTCCGAAAAAATAATTGCTTTTGTGATTGTATCGAAAAAAAAAAAAATTTTAGAGCTAAAAATATTATTTCAAAGCCTTCAGGCCGCGATAGAGTCGAGTCAATAACAATAGCTCTTGATATTACTGTAAAAAATGCTATTTTTAAGAATTTAATTGTTTTGTTTGTCTTGCTGGAAAAAAATAAAATGAAAAGACAAACAAAGAAACACTGTTTTGTCCGTCGATTGGAAATCCCCGGGTCTGATAAATAAAATGATATCAAACGATACTTTATAAAAACTCACTGTTTGATACGAGCAAAAAATAGCTACGAAGAAAAAAAACCACATACAAAATAAAGGTCACGACACAATCATATAAAAATAACCATTTGTTCTAGAATTTGATTTTTTTTCAATTTTGAAGTCATAATTTTGTGATCGAAAAAAATAGAAGAATTGTGCCATTCATTTTCGAACGCTATATTTAATCATTTGAGGGAATTCTGGCGAAACTTATATGTTATTCAAATATGGTGAATAAATTTTTTTGTTACATCAAGTGATTAAAATCTGGGGGAATGCCAGGCAAAATAGAGTACTTGAAAAAACGCGTAATTTTTTTTTTCTAAAATTTATCTCTAAACAAATATAGTTGTGTATTGTGTATTTTAAACTGCAAAAAATTGAGTGCTCAAACGTCCAAGTAATTTTCTATTTCAACTGTAGAAAAAACCGAAGCAAAAAACAAATCATTTATTGCAAATAAAAAAGTAATTATTTTTTTAAATATAATTTTGTTTTTTTCTGATAATTTTTTTAATTCAAATAAATTTATTTTTCATTGAAATTTTGCATTGGTTTTTTTCAGTTGTATCCAATAGTCGGAGAGAATTTTTTTTTTTAACAATTATTATTGCCATTGATAATTATATCAAAGAAATAATTATTTGTGTTGTATATTTGAAGCAGTGAAATGGCGTCATGTTGTGCAATTTTATAAAGCCATTTTTCAAATTAATTGTTTTCATCCAAGATTCACATATCCTATGAGAATTTGACATCGATTTTTTTGCAAAATCGTTTTGTCAATAAATTTTTATTTTCAACTTGCAGTATTTGTATATACCAGTAGATGATTCTTATCGACTCATTTGTTTGTTAGATGAAAATACTAAAAATAAATAATTATACATAATAAATATAAAGTATTGTAATTAATTTTTAGTAAAATCTTTAGGTCCATATTTCCAGTTACACGATTAATAAAAAATTCATATTACTTCTTTTCATGTATTTGTATGTTTTGCTTGCATCTCGAATTCCAAATGATACATACAACAGTAGACAATCTGTAGAATCGATCAGTTCCTGTGAGAAATTGCAACAAATTTTATCGAAATAAATGTTTTACAATCGAAATTATGAAAAAAATGTTATACCTTATCGTTATCAACAGCCGATGAATATGATATTATATGGTTGTTTTCAGTGAGTCACTGCATGAAATTTTCTGTAACTATCAAACTCTCGATTTTTGGCTGTTTTGGTTTTTCCGCAATATCTCGGTAAATGAGGGAAATATGAAAAAAAAAATTTTTTTCTAAATTATCGGGCTTTTAATTTTCTACAAATAGTTTTGGATAAAATATTCTGTAACTCTTCATCCGTAGCCAGAGAATCCAAAAAAACTAAATTTTCAAATTAAATTTTCAAAAATCTTTTTTTTTTCATGTTTAAAGGCTTTTACATAGTTGAATTAATAATGACATATAATAATGAGTTGTTTGACCACGGATTTCGCGTTATTTCGGTCTTTTTTCGTGACGAAAAAGGCCAATGAGATTACCGCGTTTACCGTCCCCGGTAGAGGGTTGTTCCAGTTTAAAAGAATGCCCTACGGGCTGAGTAATGCCCCCGCTACGTTTCAGCGGTTGATTGACCGCATTATCAGCCCCGAAATGTATCTCGGAGTCTTTGTATACCTAGACGATATCATCATTGTCACTGAGACATTTGATGAACATTTGTTCTGGCTAAAAGACGTGTTACAGAGAATTCAGCAAGCAGGATCGACAATCAATCGAGAGAAAAGCGAATTCTGCTGCACAGAGGTGCGTTATCTGGGCTTCTTGGTTAACAATCGAGGCCTCCAGATAGATCCAGAGAAAACCGCTCCAGTCGTTAAATACCCTAGGCCCCGGAACTTGAATCAGCTCCGTCGCTTCCTAGGTATGGCCTCATGGTACCGCCGGTTTGTCCCCGATTTCGCTACCGTGGCAGAGCCTCTAACCAAACTGACCAAGAAAAAGAATCCTTGGCAGTGGACAGTAGATCAACAAACAGCCTTCGATCGATTAAAAGAGTGTCTCACCTCGGCCCTGACTCTCGCATGCCCCGACTTTAATCTACCGTTCACGATCCAGACCGACGCCAGTAGTGTAGGACTTGGAGCCGTCTTGACTCACTCCCCTGACGGTGAGGAAAAAGTGGTAGCCTACGCGAGCCGTGCTCTCACGGACGCGGAAAAAAGTATACGGTTACTGAACTCGAGTGTCTAGCAGTCATTTGGGCGATTAATAAGCTTCGTTGCTATTTGGAAGGGTATCACTTTACGGTCATCACCGACCATAGTAGCTTAGTATGGTTGCACAATTTGAGAAATCCTACGGGTAGGCTAGCACGGTGGGCCCTCGATTTATTGGAGTATAACTTTGTGATTATTCACCGACATCATTGACTCCGACATCGAGATGGGTGGGGAGATCCCCTCATCGAACTGGGCTGACGATGAAGAAATCGTGGAAGTCGTGAGAAATGACATTCCAGAGCAGTCACCGGGAGCCTCTGCCTCATCTCCAGCGGATCCAACCATGGATCCGGATACAGATCCCTTCTGGGATGCTCCGACCCTACGTTACCGGGCTCATGTGGCTGGAGGGGTTCCAGCCCGGGCTAATGGCAGCCATCGGCAGATATACATCACGATCCAGTCATCCGCCGAGGTTCTCGTGCCCCCTAGCAGCCGCTGCAAACCGCTTTAGGCAGTTCGCTGCGAGCCGATTCCAGACACCAGAGACTCCCGAGTTTCCTGGGGTTCCAGTAGTCAGCGAGGAGCCAGATAAGGGCCAAGAAAACTGGCCACCGGCAGGGGAACCGCGGAAAAGGCGTAGAGCGAGGAGGAGGAATCGGTTCTCGAGGAGTGAGGTGCCCAATCCAACACCCGAAACACTGGCCTCTACGTCTGCTCCCGTCCGAGCTCAAGGGACAGACACGGTGGGCGCAGAGTCTCAACCCCGCCAGGGGAGGATTCCCGCCAACCGAATACGCCAAGCCCCTCAAGCACCGCTGTTGCCGGTCCAGTCAGGCAACGTTCTAGCCTCCGCCAGCGGGCTGTATGCCCTCTGTTACAACTGTAGGCGACCCGGGCACAAGTACACCGAGTGTCCGGAAGAACGGCAGAAGTTCTGCCAGTGTGGTCGACGAGGGATAACCATCCGGGAATGTCCAGTTCACGCCGCGGAATGGGCGGCTGCCGGCCCATATAACGCCACTCTAGGGCGAAATGTTCCTCGACGCAGCGCCTCAGAACCCGCTCCAGTGAGGAGAAGATCCCCACGGTCCAGCCGGTCCCCTACTGGACCCCGCCATCCATCTCGGGGAGATACAGCTGGTACCTCCCAGTCCAGGGTCCGAAGTGAGCAGCGGTCACAAGACTCCTCAACGCGGGATAACCGCCGACGGAGCAGCGGAACCCGTTCTCGGAGGTCGTCTCGTCATGCGTAGTAGGCTAGGGTCCTGGATCCATAGCCTCCGCGGTTCCAGAGTGGTGCGGTAGAGCCTAGGAGCTCCCCGCCACGATCCCTGATGATACCTTTGGAGATTCCGTTGGTCCGTTCCAGGGCCTAAGACCTCCTATAAAGGAGTGTAGATGGCCGAGGTCGTTCCAGCCAACGACAAGGACGAAGAAGAGGGAGATGTTACGCCACCCCCAGGGAGGGGGGGAGTTGTGACGTTACTTTTGTACCGCCACTGGTGCACAACCGGTGGAGAGTGGTCTAGGCAGTGGAGCACTGGGAAAAAGGGTGAAAAATAGATGCCAGGACGAGGGAAAATATTTGCCAAGG